>OX463763.1:2622794-2880294 GCA_949825005.1 Gasteruption jaculator | reverse complement strand
TAAATAATCGAAATGCTAGAAAAATAGTACAAGCATTTCAAAAAATTAACAATCTGATTAATTGTCATTCATTTTTCTATAACGACAAAGATTACAATAAAACCACGAGATTAAATTTAAATAATGGTAGGTTAAATATTATTTTAACATTTTAAGCTAGGACCATTACATTAATAATAATTTTTCTTAACTTTGGGTCGAAATATATGAAAAAATAAAATTGACAGTGACGAAGGCCTTTAGCGACGAAATATAATTGATCTAAAAAATAGAAACCGCAGGAAATTTATAAATAATTATGATGGTGAAAAAAATAGCCGAAGCTTCGCATAAATTAAAAATCTGATTCTTTATCGTAGCGATAAAGATTATAATAAAACCACGAGATTAAATTTAAATAATGGTAGGTTAAATATTATTTTAACATTTTAAGCTAGGACCATTACATTAATAATAATTTTTCTTAACTTTAGGTCGAAATATATAAAAAAAATAAGATTGACAGTGACGAAGGCCTTTAGCGACGAAATATAATTGATCTAAAATAAATACGACGAAATATGATTGATCTAAAAAATGGGAACCCCAGGAAATTTCTAAATAATTATGGTGGTGAAAAAAAATAGCCGAAGCTTCGCGTAAATTACCAATCCGATCATTTGTTACTCATTTTTCTGTAGCGATAAAAATCTAAAATAACAATATAGCAAAAGAATACGCGGTATCATAAACCGTGTACACGAATCGGGGGGTGGCTGATAAGGGAAAAAATTCTCGAGCATCGGGGAGGTATGACGCCACAGGAGAATGACAGAAATGAAACGAGCAGACGAAATTACGAACCGAGGGATACGAGATAGAGTCGAAGGAAAAAAAGGCAAACGCGGAAGGATATTGCGAAATGAAGAGACCATAGAATTAGACATGAATATGGATACGTATCAAAATGAATCGATATCGGGATGACCGCGGGAATCCCATGTGTAATTCAGTTCAGTTCGGAGGTATCGGATCCGAAGGGACGTCAGCATTTCGAGACTGATCTTTTTGCATCCCGACAATGGTGCATCTACATGAGAATTATCGCAGGTATCCTGCATGCACCGTGGGTTGGCCCCAGAATGCCGGACCCGTGCTGCAGGAATGCCGGAAAATCAACATCGATCTCTTAATATCTGGTCAGATACCGACCCCGCCAGCGCGAAGAAATGTGCAGTTGCAATCTGCAAAATGCAGATCTTACCGTTTCGTGTTGTTTTCTCATAAAGTAGCTGCAAGGTCTAGTCTCACCGGTGTTATCGTCAGGGAACAGCTTTGCTCACACATACACACGTACAGATATAAAATTTATGGTAGTTCGGATTATAAAAAAAAAAATAGGTGCAATAAAATACAGTAGAATTAACAAAGTAAAAAAAAATTGTTTTTTTTTTATGATCTCGTTATTTGTGACTGATTTTTATTATTGCCTATCACTTTTGTGATATAATAAAAGAAATTTGAAGATAGCGATTGTTATAAACTTTATTTTGGTTTTCCCGAATTTTTTAAGTTCATATTGAAATCACGTTAATTTCGTTTATGATTATGAAGATAATGAAAATTGTATTATTCTCAATTCTATTTTTAATATTTTTTATTGTATGTGAATATTATATATTATATTATAAATATAGTTATAAATAATGTAATTATAAATATATTACAGTGTCGTTATCAAAAATATAATTTTTTATGCTTTCAATATTTTTTTTTAACACAATTTCCGTATAATAAATTTGTTTTTTTGAAATCTTTTGAAAAAAATTTCAAGAGAACAAATTCTATTGTTGCGAGAGACTAATACAGAGATCGGCAACCTATGACCCGCGGGTCACCGAGTGACCCATTTGATAATTTCAAGTGACCCACCTTATTTCCGAAAATGAAGTATAATATATAAAAATAAATTATAAAACATAAACATGAAACAAACATTTTGAGAATAATAAAATGAAAATATACTAAGAACAACATTGTAGTTCGATTACCATGGATTTTATACACATAACTGTTTATTCATATAAGATCCATGTCGGTTACAAAGTTGCAGTAATGATAATATGCAGAATATAGTAACATTGTCTGAACAAATTTTACCATTATTGGACGCGCGTGTCGTTCTCTCAGTTGTGTGTCAGTTATTATAGTTAAAGCACGCGTTCAGTAGCACACGAATAGTAACAGAATTATACTTACACAGCTAAATAATTATTACCTAGTGAAATAAATATTATTATTTTTAAAAAATTACCATGAACAAACAAAAAGCAAAAAAGAGATTATTTCAAGATACGTGGACAGAAAAGTATGGGTGTATTGAAAATGGTGACAAATTGATATAATTACCGCCAGGGCTTACAATATTGAGCGACACTTTTCTTCAAAACATAAAGATGTGAGTGAAATGGCAAATGAAGATAAATCTGAATACATTGCAAAATGCGTATTAAATTTTCGAAAACAAAATAAATTCTTAAAGAGTTTTGTTACCAGCAACAATCACGCTACATCTGCCAGCTTTGTTGCAGCTCTTAACATTGGTACCAACGGAAAACCATTTACAGACGGCGAGTTTTTGAAAAACGCATTCATAAATTGTTCCGAACACTTATTTAATGACTTCGCAAATAAAAAACAAATAATTGAGAGAATCAAAGAAATGCCATTGTCAGCTAGAACAGTCCAGCGTCGCGTTGAAGATATGGTCAAAAATATTGATGAACAGGTCAAAAATAATTTGATATCTTGTGATATAATTAGCATTGCAGTTGATGAAAGTACCGATATAAATGATATTGCAAGGCTTGCAATAATTATTAGATTTGCATCAATAAATAGCCCGAATGTCAATGAAGAACTATGCGTTCTTGCTCCAATGAAGGACACGACCAAAGGCACTGATATTTTTCGTCAAGTACAAGAGTTCACAAATTTCAAGAATGGGCAAGTATTGGATTTAAAAAGTAAATTGTTTTCCATAACAACTGATGGTGCTCCAAGTATGAGAGGAAAAACTGTTGGATTTGTAAAACTAATGGAAAATGAACTTGGCCGCTCACTTTTATCGTTTCATTGTATCATACATGAAGAAAATTTATTTGCAAAGGCGTCTACGAAACAACTTCAGGATGAAATGGAAAAGGTTGTTAAGATCGTAAACATGATAATAGCGCGATCAGCATTAAAACACAGACGCTTTAAAGCTTTTTTGGAGGAAATTGAATCAAAATATGGTGATTTGTTGTTACATTCTGAAGTACGATGGTTAAGTCGAGGCAAAGTTCTTAATAGATTTGTAGAGTGTTTTGATGATATACAAATATTCCTTCACGAAATCGGTGAAAATGATCTCGTACTCAATGACAAACAATGGTTTTTGAGACTTTTGTTCTTAACGGACATAATGAACCATTATAATGATTTTAACGTCCGACTCCAAGGAAATAACCACACAATTTTGAAAATGTATGAGGAATGGAAAAGTTTTACTTCAGAATTGATATTATTTGAAACTGATATAAAAACTAAAAAATTTCATTTCTTTCCCTTGTTAAAAAAGGAACATGAAAAAGAAAATATCGATGAAAACAATCTGAATATGTTCGAAAGTTGGATATTCGTCATTAAAAGTGAATATGAAAGTCGGTTTCAAAGTTTTAAGAAGCATGGAGAAATGTTTACGTTTATAATAAAGCCCGAGGAAATAGAAGAAAATGTTTTAAATTTGCAGTATTTTCAATATCTAAAAATAGACAATTTTAGTTTAGAAATGATGGATTTTAAAAGTTCAACGTTATGGACGGATAAATTCAAGAAATTGCGGAAAGATTTGGAAAAAACAGAAGATAATCACCTTCTCATGATATCAACATGTTGGGCATCACTTCCTACGAAGTTTTCATCTTTGAAAAAAATTGGCTTTGCCATTTTGTCCACATTCGGTTCAACTTATAAATGTGAGCAAATATTTTCACAAATGAAATTTATATTAAGCAAGAATAGGAACAGGTTAACTGCCGAAAATTCAGATGCTTGTATTCGTCTTAAAACGACTAACTATGAACCAGACTTGCCTAAATTGACGTCACAAGTTCAACATCAGGGAAGCCATTGATATCAAAGAGAACGTTTATAAATAAAGTTCATTCAGCTGTGTTTGTAATTATTTTCTTAATAAAGTATATCTTATTATTTAATAAGACTTAAATTTAATAAAAATTTTTAATACGAAAATATCTGTGACCCAAACGTCTCTTTAGTATTCACATTTTGGTTAATTTTGACCCGCGGCCAAAAAAGGTTGCCGACCCCTGGACTAATACAATGACAGTAACAAATTTTCAAAGACAAAGTTCTCAAAATTGTCATATTTCTCTGTTCAAGCTAAATACTGTTTTTTCTTCTATTTCTTAGATTTCACCTGTTTCTTGTATTCTTTTCAGAATAAAGAAATTCTAATTGATTTAATATAAATTTTTATTGATCTTTCTATGGAAAATTTTGTAGTTACCTCTTTCACACTTATTTCTGGATAAAATAATGTTTGTTTTTTTTTTTTATTTTATTTAGTTTATTAGGTCCTGGAGTCTATGGGGCCAAGTAAGGATACAGGAGAGTAGTAGATTTATGGATAAAGATTCTATACACAATAAAAATATAATAACATAATAGTAAAAGATTAACAAAACAAAAAAATAACAATAGCAAAAATAACACAATAACAATGTAAATATGTAAAAAAAATAATACATATATCTATGATTATATTGATCTATATTTTTTGTATTCTATTATGTAATTATTTTTAAAATTTATAAAATATAATTACATAAAATATATGAAATACATAAAAATATATAATTCTATATACTGTTATGTAAAAAAAAAAAAAAAATTATATAGGTGTATGTATAAAGATACTATTCCCAGTAAAAATACAATAATAGAATAGTAAAAAAGTAACAATATAAAATAACGATAGCAAAAATGACACAATAACAATGTAAATGTATAAAAAAAAAATAATACATATATCTACGATTATATTGATATACAGGGTGGCCATAAAGTAAGTATCACTTTCAAAATTCGATATTTCAGACACCGCAAGAGAAAACCCTATAATCATATATATCATTTTATTCAGGGTAAAATGGGATTTCTTCCTAAATTTTTTCAGATTTTTTGGTGCATTTTGAAAAATCACTTAAATATGACCTTTTTCCTGATTCTACTCGATTTATCGCAAGTATGAACATTTTTGGTCAAGATGACATTTAAATTAGATTATGATAACATAATCTGAAGAAGACGCAACGCCTTATGATGAGCTTGATACAATAATTGTCAATTTCAATTGATTTTTGATCACAAAAACATTAAATTATGTGCTAACGTATGAATAAATGTAAAGGTTAGCGATGAAGAAGGGCTTTGCTTGGTTCGATTCATCAACTCAAATCTGACTAATTTGGAAATGATAGTGTAGATTTTTTGAATACAAAACTTAAGCTCTATCACGACGACAAGGTGGAAACCCGTCGATGGAGGTTTTTTTTTTCGTTATTGTTTTTTCTTTCTATTGTTTTTTTAAATTTTTGCTTCTCATTTTTTATCACTTTTTTTTGCTGAAATTTGCTTTTAATTTCGTCTTAATTGTGCAACATTTGCTCAGTGCGCCTCCCTTCATGTTCCGCATTAGTTAGATTTGAGTTGATGAATCGAACCAAGTGAAGCCCTTCTTCATCGTTAACCTAAACATTTATTCATAACGTTAGCGCATAATTTATAGTTTTTCTGATCAAAAATCAATTGAAATTGACAGTTATTGTATCGAGTACATCGTGAAGCATTACGTTTTCTTCAGATTATGTTATCATAATCTAATTTGTATGTCAACTTGGCCAAAAACACTCATACTTGTGATAAATCGAGTAGAATCAGGAAAAATGGTCAAATTTAAGTGATTTTTCAAAGTGCGCCAAAAAATCTGAAAAAATTTAGGAAGAAATCCCATTTTACCCTAAATAAAATGATATATATGATTATAGGGTTTTCTCTTACGGTGTCTGAGATATCGAATTTTGAAAGTGATACTTACTTTATGGCCACCCTGTATATTTTTTATATTCTATTATGTAATTATTTTTAAAATTTATAAAATATACATATATAAAATATATAAATATATAAATATATAAAATATATGAAATACATAAAAATATATAAATCTATATACTGTTATGTAAAAAAAATTTATATAGGTGTATGTATAAAGATACTATGCCCAGTAAAAATACAATAATAGAATAGTAAAAAAGTAACAACAAAAAAGAACGATAGCAAAAATAACACAATAATAATATGTTACACATAATTAATCTGAATCATTGTTTAAACGTGTTATATTTCATTACTACAGATATAAATGAACATTAACGACACACAATGAATTGTTAACAAGAAAATGATGGAGACTTCCTTCTTGAATGACGGACATTACACACGTGAAACAAAAATACAAAAATAAAAGATAGTGTCTAATAAAACAAATGTTTGTCATGCAACTAAATTCGTTACATAATATAAATATATAAAAAAATAATACATATATCTACGATTATATAGAAATATATTTTTTATATCTTATTATACAAAATATACATAAGTCTATATATTGTTATGTAAAAAAAATATATAAATATAGATTTATATATAAAGGTACTGTACACAATAAAAATACAATAGTAGAATAGTAAAAAACACTAACAACAAAAAATAACGAAAACAAAAATAACACAACAACAATGTAAATATGTAAAAAAATAATACATATATCTACGATTATATAGAAATATATTTGTTATATTCTGTTATGCAAAAAAGAATATGAATTTGTATACCGTTATGTAAAATAAAATATATATAGATATATAATACCCAAGGTTCTCCCACGAAAAAAAAAAATCCGACACTGCGACATTAAGTCTCCAAGTGGGAACCAGTTTCATAACTGCATGTTCTCGGAAGCATCGGAATATATTCGCGAGGTATGTGTGTAATATAATGTAGCTATCGATGCTCAAATCTGAAGGGTTAAAGCGAAAGGGCTATTCACGAAGTAGGTTAGCACGAGTACCTTCATGGACTATCATTCAAGAACTTCCTACTAGTGCTGGCAGCCACCCTGTAGCCATAATACCGTGCCTCCGTGCGGTCTTACTATACAACAGCTGAGCTAAGGAACTTTTCTTCTTCAATGCTTTTGCATCAGCTTACAACAAAGGCGTATATGTATATTTTTCTATTCAACCTCTTTTTTTCCTTAATAATTCTTCTTCTTTCTCTCTACATAAAAATTTCCCGGTGCGGGGTGGCCCATTTATATATGTGTCGGTAATTACAAAAATGGTTTGGGTCAAAAATGGGGTGGAATAGACTTTTTTTACATAATCTATCTTGGATCCATTTTAATTGTAATATTATCAAGTCAGTTTTGGGAATTGTTAAGAAATTTCTAACGAAGTTTTTCTATTTTCCATTGTTACAGGTATTTATTTCTTAAATAATTTATTTATAAAGGTGCAAACTCAATTTTATAGTCAAAGAAAGTATTTATATTATTAGAGCTAATACTTCATTAATTAATTTATTGTTATAATTAAGAAATATATATATTTTTTAAATTTATTGATAATAATATCTTAAATATACTGGTAATTATAAAAATGAAAAAATTGTTAGATAGAAATGTTGAGAAACGGATTTATTTTATATTTGAATTCGAATGGATTTCAATTTCAGAATTGTAAAATTATTTTTAAATTGTTATATTCAATATTATATAATTTCCATACTATGAAATATTAGGTCGAGTCATAAGTAACTTCCGGTTTCTTACCAGATATCTATAGCTCGCGTCGGAAGTTATTTATGACTCGACCTAATATAAGTATAATTTTTATAATCGAAGAAAGTATTCATTTATGAAAGTAGTCAAAGTGAAAAAATGTGAAAAAATGGATTCTCGCCATATTTTGAACAAAATGTGTTTTAATTACAATATTGCAAAGTCACTTCAATAAAATCGCCTGAAATTTCGAATAGAGTTCCCTATTTTTTATCACTTTATATATTTTATCAAATTTCGATTAATTATTGTGAGTGGTTCAAGGCTATTTAATAAAACTCAATTGGGCAAGTACTTATAAAGTACAAGTAAAGTTTCACCATAAAACATCTATATTAATATAAATATCAGTATAAATAAATTATATAAACAAATATTATTTATTGTGAAATTTTTTTTATAAAATATTAGTAAATTATATTTTCTTCAATTTTTTACTTTTGTTATATTTGGAAGGGGTTGATTCTAAACAATGAAATTCAACTTGTTTGAATTAATTTATTCCTCTATAAATTATAAAATTATACTTTCTTTAATTTTTTATTCTGATATATTAAAAAGAGGTCGGTTTTAAATTATGAATTTTAATTTATTAAAATTAATTTGTTGTTCTTTAAATTGTACAATTACAATTTTATTAATTTCTTATTCGGAAGTGTTTGGAAGGGGCTGATTTTAAACAATGAATTTCAATTTGCTTGAATTAATTTCTTGCTCTTTAAATTTCAAAATTATACTTTCTTCAATTTCTTATTCTGACATATTTGGATTTGCTTGATCTTAAACCATGAATTTCAATTTATTGAAATTCATGGTTTAAATTTTAATTTGTCATTCTTTAAATTGTACAATTACAATTTTTTTAACTTCTCATTCTAAAATATTTGGAAGGGGCCGATTTTAAACAAATAATTTCAATGTGTTTGAATTAATGTCTTGCTTTTTAAATTATAAAATTATACTTTCTTCAATTTCTTAGGATTAATTTGTTATTCTTTAAATTGTACAATTACAATTTCTTTAATTTTTTATTCGAAAATATCTGGAAGGAGCTGATTTTAAACAATGAATTTCAATTTGTTTGAATTAATTTCTTGCTCTTTAAATTACAAAATTATACTTTCTTCAATTTCTTATTCTGACATGTTTGGATTTGCTTGATTTTGAACCATGATTTTCAATTTATCAGAATTAATTTGTTATTCTTTAAATTGTACAATTATAATTTCTGTAATTTGTTATTCTGAAATATTTGGAAGGGGCTGATTTTAAACAATGAACTTCAATTTGTTTGAATTAATTTCTTGCTCTTTCAATTAGAAAATTATACTTTCTTCAAATTCTTATTCTGACATATTTGGATATGCTTGATTTTAAACCATGAATTTCAATTTTTTAGAATTATTTTCTTATTTTTTAAATTGTACAATTACAATTTCTTCAATTTCTCATTCAGAAATATTAGGAAGCTGCCGATTTTAGACAATGAACTTCAATTTTTTTCGAATTAATATATTATTCTTCGGTGCATTTGCACAAATACTTCTTTCACCCGAAAATTATACCACCAAGTTCTTTGTCTCCTGGTTCAGAAAAAAAAAACCAAAAAAGCAAACAAACTCGCATCCTTCATCAGCGGCGGCAAAAAGCGGCGAAACAAAACGAGAATCCTGCAGTTGCGGCACCGGAAGCGAGAAGAGGAAGTGACGTGGTGGTCGTGAATAAAGAACAAGCAGCGGATAGATAGGGGAAGCGAATATTGAAAGACACCATGCACGTAATACTTAATCTTTGTTCCAATGCCGTGTCTTTGGGGTCATGTGTGTATGCAACGTAGGTGCAGGCGTAGGTGCAGTTCCTGGCGGGGTGCAGGTTTGTTGTCTAGTGACGCCGGGGTGGATGCCACGTTCGGATATGGATGTGCATATTCGCCCCATAAAGCTCGAGGCGTGCTTAATTTATCGACCTTAGCTCGGCAGCCCTTTCCCTTATTTCTCTCTTTTCCGTGTACCCCCGAAGTCTTTGTCGGCATTCGCCGCTGCTTTTTGCACCTACCGCAAACTACCAACACCACCGAGTACCACCCCCAAGGCCTACCCCGTGCATGGAACGCAAACACGAACCCACACACACACACACACACAGAGACACACGTGGGACGCTATCAAAAGAGCCGCTGTTTGTTTTTCAAAGAGACTTATCGCACACTTGGATGATGAAAAGCGGCGGGAATTTGACTTGGGGATCTTCCGTTTTTGGCCCCGATGTTTGACCAGCAGAATGCCACTTTGTGGCGTCGCTGAAAGTATGCGAGACTAACTGCGTTTCCGTGGATTAACCCTTTTGAGCACCGGTACCGGCAAATAAGCCGGATCGAACTTCACAGGTGAGCACAAATACAGATGTTCTCCCTCGAAAAGGGTTGATAACGTCTTCGCTCGCGTGGAGAAGGAAACGAAGGCTGTCGCGGGGTCGTGGGTTCGATTCCCGAAAAGGAATATTATTTTTTTTTGAAAATAAGGTGACGAGTGACATTTGTTGCAAAGAATTTGAAAAAAGAAATCGAAATAGTATCGGTGTAAGAGACTACGTCATCCAACGGTAAGGAACGATCTTTGTACTCGTTTTTTTATAAACCACGTGGTTGCGTATTAGTTTAAATCGTTTACCAGGCGTTTGGGAATTAAACACGTTGACTGCCATGGGGGACACGGGTGAGACCCCGGCACTAAACTTTCCGTTCAGGCAGCGCTGGTTAGCACAAATGCAATAGAGTATACCCTTGCGACCCACGCGGCGTGAATAGGAGTTTACGTAAATTTGACGTGGCACTCAACGTGTTGATATATATTTTTGTCAATCGGACGACCCACGTCTACCATTAGGGGAATTGCGCCCAAAACGGCATACTTTTTGTTTGAAGGCGTCGTATGGCAAAACCAATAACAATTTAACGAGAGCCAAAGCTGCAATAGAATCTATGGTGATTTTCCTATGAATAAATAGATTTGTAATTTAAGATTTCGAAATATGATGTAAAAGTCCATTTTGCCCTTATGTCCTGGGTAAAATGGCTTACTGACGCTTTCTGCCGTATTATAATATACATTTTATTGTTTTATGTTTTTATTGTTATTCAACAATACAAAAATAACTCTCTAATAAAATAAAAAATTAAAAAATACATTCCTTGGTAGTACCTACCTAACAAAAATAGATCTTTCTCATAACGTAAAAAAAACTCTTTGTTAGTTCCAAACAAAAATTAGTATCATAAAGTAAAAAAAAATAAAATAAATTCTTTGTTAGTTCTTTGGTATTTGTTAACCATTCTGCCTAAAAGTTCCATATTATTATTCCACGACTCAGTTTTTACCGCTAAGGGCAAAATGACATAGTATGCCATCTTGGGCCAGCCGTAGATATGCCATTTTGCCCGTTTTTCACCAGTTTGGCTTTTGTGTTAGTAAGATTGTATAGGTTAGATATTCAGAGATGAAACTACACAAAGTACACTCTACTAGTGTGTATGCTTCCTAGCATAGAAGCTCCCAAATGAAAAGTGCAATTTATTGTCATAGAGTACATTGATAATTGAAGAGAAAATAATTTCGGGAACATGATTTTATCTTAATGTCGATGTATCAACCGTCAACGGCGACGTACAGCGCAGCCATGTAGGTCTGCAGTTTGTCTAAAAAAAATTCCCAAAAAAGGCCTATTTTTTTGGCCTCTAGAGTGGCCCAACCCCTTAAGGGGTTATACGCACTTAGAAGGCCGAAAAAAGGCGATTTTTCAAAAATTTTTCCTGGAGAGACATTTTAATTAATTAATTTCAAACTTTGTGTATATATTGTAGTAGTCTTTGATTACTTTCTCAATTTTTTGGGTATAAACATAAACATTCTGACAGTCGCTGCAGCCAATCTCCGGGAGCACCTCGAAAAAAAAAACTTTTTGCGATGAGCACGATATCTCGGAACTGGGTTATTTGAAATAAAAAAACCAACAATTTTTCGTTAATATAATGTATTATCTCGTGTTTGATGGTTGGGTTTTGCAAAATACTAATTTTTAACAAAATAGCGGCTTCGTAAAGCAGAAATATGAATTTTTCATGAGAATTTTTGACCGTAAATTGTTCATAAAATGAAAAATATTTGTCGTAGAGCCAAAATCAACGATCAATTACTAGATAATGTATCTATAAAGCTTGTGTAAAAATTTGAGACCGATCGGTTTAGCCGTTTTTGAGAAATCTTGCTCACCGCAAAACGTGTTTTTTTTCGAGGTGTTCCCGGAGATTGGCTGCAGCGGCTGTCAGAATGATTATTTTTATACCAAAAAAATTGAGAAAATAGTTACAGACTACTACAATATATACACAAAGTTTGAAATTAATAAATTGAAATGTCTCGCCAGAAAAAATTCTTGAAAAATCGCCTTTTTTTCGGCCCTCTAAGTGCGTATAACCCCTTAAGGGGTTATACTCAGTCACGAGGCCGAAAAAAACCCTTTTTTTTGAAGATTTTTCTTGAAGAGAGTTTTTAATATATTCAAGTAAGTATTGAAGATTATAAAAAAATTTTTTATTTATAAAAATATTCCTAATAAGGGCCGTAGCAGGCGATGTTCGGGCCCTCCTTCAAAAAAAGATGTTTTGCGGTGTACACTGTAACTCAAGACTAGATTATCCAAAACCAAAAAACTAAACAGATTTCGTTAATATAATAGATTATCTAGTAATTAATCGAAGGAATAATAAAAATATTGATTTTCGACAAAATGGCGGCATCTCCAAAAAATTTATCTATTTTTCATCAAAATTTCGGCCTTTATTTATTTATAAAATGAGAAAAAAAAATCCAAACAATAAATCCTTCGATTAATTACTACAAAATATATTAAAAAAGATTGTATAAAAATTTCAGACCGATCGATGAAGCCGTTTTTGAGATAGCGTGTACACCGACTTTAGAAACATGGTTTTGAGAAAAACGCGTTCAAAGTTTTAAAAACGTTTGACGCACAGTGAACAAAATTTTTTTTCAACGCCCGTAAGTCCGAAAGTATTGGTCGGTTCGACTTGAAATTTTGTGTGTACACTTTTGATTAGTTGTACATTAAGAAAATATAATTAAAAAAAAACCGATTTTTTCAAAATCCTGACTGGGTATAACCCCTTAATGTCGATGTATCAACCGTCAACGGCGACGCCCAGTGCAGCCACGCAGGTCTGTGGGCAGCTAGTGAGGTAACAGTGTATTTGTACTATTTGCAACATCCAAATGTGCACGATAGGATCAAAACCCTCGATATGCCGTTTAGCCCAGATATGCCGTTTTGGGCGCAATTCCCCTACACGAACGACTCCGAATACATGGAGGACCCTTCGAAGACTCAATAAATAAACAATTGGATGGACCGAAGAAGAAAATTTGAATTTTCATTTGTCATCAAAGGAGGCAAACAAAGAAGACTCTCTTTGCACGTTTCAACATAAAAACCCTCAGCCGTAGAGGTAAACAGCATCCACCCCCCCCCCCCCGGAGGAAGAATCGTCCGCGCAACTTCTATACGGGGATGAAAATCGCGTACGGGGGCGAACTCGAACGAACAAAGATGCAAAATCTAAAATATATGCACGCGCATGGCGAGGGTGGGGGTGTACAAATATAAGTTATCCAAAACGTGACACTTATACGCTAAACTTTGTATGCAGGAGGTCCATATTTGAAAATATGATGCACGTTCCCGTGTAATACAAGTACATCAAGAATAATACGAGATTACTTAAGAGCGACAGTGAAAAGATGTTTCGAATTTGTCTGTCTCTTATGATAATACATTTTTTTTTTCCCGCTGCACAGTGGTAGCAGCAGCTTACTCCGATCCTACGTGTCTGATATACGCTGCATGTTCGTACACATAATAAGACCGTGAACATATATTTTCCCATGAGCCGGCGCGCACGGCCGAGATTTCCATGCATTCTTCAGGGACTGTTTTACAAATAAGACTGCCGGAAAGCAAAGGTGCCGTCCCTTAGTTCTTCGTCTCACCATCCGTCTTGGGCTTATTTGATATTAGTCATGGAGCGTCCCCGAGGCTCCGGGCGAGGACTGACAATTACGGGGTCGACGTTTTTACAAGACGCGTACGAGACTGCTCCGGGAATTTTCATTTTAGCCACTTCTTGGAAACCGAGAGGACGCAAAGCGGGAGGATGTTTCGTTCTTGGATGTAACAGTTGGAAGCTAGTTTTTTTCTTTTTTTCGAATCGTCAAGGAATAATCGTTAGACGATAAAATCGGGGTAGAGAATAATTAGGAAATGAAGGAATTGAGAAAATAAAAATTGATGAAACAAATAATAATAATAATAATAATAATAATAATATTCGTTCGTGATAGAAAATATTTCAGGGAAAGCTGGTAATTAACGATCATTTTATGGTAGCTAGTAATTGAGGTTAATTTTACGGTAATCGTTGTTTTATGTATTTTTTTTGTAGTGAAATTTTTAAAATTTTCGAAATTTTCTTGATACTTTGGTTATTTTCGTAGATAATTTTATTGTTCTTTTTTTTTTCTCATAAGCGTCTTTTTGGTATTTTTTTTAAACAAATTTCATAAATTGTTTTTTACATTGAAGAAGGAGGAATCGTCAAAATAATGAAAATTACTGAAAGGAAAAATAATAAACGTGCGTTTGTGAGAAAATAAAAAATATCGGTTATTCGTAGAAAAGTAATAATTGAAGCTCGAATTTTTATGAAATCGATTAACGTTTCTTTGTTTATTGCTTTTTATACTTAATTGGATTTTTCCATATTTTCGTGGAACTTATTATATTATTTTCCTACATTATTTTATTATTATTTCTATTAATATACAAGTGTCGTATTTGTTATTATATTTTTATAGCGACGAGCCATATTAACAATGTTTTTTAGAGTGTACTTTGGGAAAAAGGATAAAAAAAAATGAAAATAACTGAAAAAAAATTAATAATTATTCATTCGTGATGGAAAATAATGAGGTTGGTTATTGAAAAAATAATGGATCTTTATGGAAAGTTAAAATTCATTATTTCACGTATTATTTTTTAAAAGAAATTTTTTACTGTTCGGAATTTTCTTGAAAATCATGTTATTCTTGTAAATTATTTTATTATCATTTTTTATAATGTATTAATAAAAAAAATAAAAATAAAAGAACCGCGAGAGAATTAAGGGGAGACAAAAAAATCAATTTTTCGAAAATCCTGGAGTGGCCTAACTCTAGGATTTTCGAATAATCGATTTTTGTTGGGTCTTAAATGGTTCCTTTGTATCTAAAAAATGATGTCCAAAAAGAGTATGGTCGGGACAGATCTCAAAGTACTCGATTTTCGAATTTTAGTACACGGCCGCCCGGTCCGCAGCGAGCTACTACTCAAAACTTCAAACGCGTTTAACTCGAAAGTACATTTTTCAAGATTGCCGGAAACAGAACTCGGACAATTTTCAACCGATTAACTTGAAATTTTATATATATTTATTAAATTACATTACTCATAAAAGTACATATCACTTTTATTTATATTGCCTAGTTCATTTGTTATTAATAATTTTCTGACGATTTTTTTGGCAATTTTTTTCAGAAGTGCGCCATTTTGTCAAAAAATCAATATATCGAAAAAGTGATATGTACTTTTATGGCTGCTCTAATATATAATCGAAAAAAAGTAACTGACTTATTATAATTAAAAAATTACAGGCGGTGCGTTTCCGGCAGTTTGGCCTGGAAAAACGGAGGCGTCTTCGCAAAAACGCCGCACAGCCGCTATTTTGAACATAATCGCTTCAAAAAAATTACTGTATACGGTCGACGATATGTATAATAAACACCCTTTTTCGTAATTGCGATTTATTTTATACTTTGTCTAAAAGAAATTCCCAAAAAAGGCCTATTTTTTCGGCCTTTGGAGTGGCCTAACCCCTTAAGAAAAATAGATAATTGTTATTACAACGAACTATATATATGAGCCGTTCATTTTGAAAATGGCCTAAGTCCATTTTTTAGTTTTTTGTTGTTACATGTACTGACATGTGCCCCTTTATATTAGTTTTGGTAAAAAACCATTTTGAAAAATAAAAAAAAACTGGATTTAGGCCACTTTCAAAATGAACGGCTCATATATATATTTTTTTTTCAACTGTATATTCATTTATATGTGTTCGTGTTATAGTAAATACTCGGAAGATGGAGGAGACGAAAGATATAAAGAAGATGATGCCTATCTATAGTTTAAGAGAGCAAAAAAGAGAAGGAGACAAAAAATAGTAGTAGTGGATGCTCTTCATTTTTCTGAAAAATGTCTTGAACCCGAGAGTCGAGTGGAAAGATGCGAAGGATCTTTTTCAAAGTCCGCAGCAGCTACTTTATTCCCATGAGACAAAAGAGAGCGCGAGGGTAGAGAAGAAAAGAAGAGCAAGAGAGAGAGGGAGAAGGAACTCGGAGTCTATCCGAGAGTAATGGATAATCGAGAGAGGAGATTCTTGATTCTCCATTACGATCGACTAAAGGAACCGATTCCTTTTCCGAATAACTTTCCTTCTTCATTCTTCCTTTTCCTTTCCCTCCAACGTTTCCTTTGTTTTCAACCTTTTTCAAATGATTGCGGGTAATCGTTGGCTGCAGTGATGAAAATTTCCAAAAATTCGACACGAAAATTTCAAAAGTACGAAATTAAATTGGGAAATTGTGGAATTAAAAAAAAAATTATTCGTGACTTTCAAAATTACTTTTCCCCAAATAACCCTAGAATTCGCAGCATCTCTTGGGCCGAAAATTCCAAATTTTTCCGATTCTCCATTTTTGGCCTCACTCGCGGGTGGAACGTCCTCCGAATTTTTTTGGTATCGAAATTCGGAAGGAATTTCGAAATATCGGAATTCGAGACAAGCGACATTAATGGGGTGCAACGATCGCAACCCCGTATCTGCTTGCGCAGTTAGTGATTTTCTCGTGATAGCGTGTGTCGTCTTGAACGGAAATGCAGCGAGTCCATCTACGTCTTACGTGTATTGTATAAATCCGTGGTGTATTATCGCGGGGGAGAATGAGAGAAATAGTGTTCGAGAGGGAAAGAAAGGATTTCAATATATATCTTGATCTCCATGTTACTATGCACATGCTATGCACATGTATGTACATATACACAAAATACAGCCGAGCAGCAAGGGGTCGTTGTATGGAAGCACGTACGTCAAACGTTCCTCGTATTCCTGAAAACCTAAGGGAAATCTCAAACATCGTCGTAGGACACGAGAGTCTCATTTATCCTTCTTTTACTCGCCAACACTCTCCTCTCGGTTATTTTCAAGCCAATCGACGAACGTGTCTTTGCCTCTTGAATCACCACACGTATGGGGGTGTACGTGTATATTTACCATAAACCCCCAAAAATTTCTATCAACCGTATTGGAAAATGATAAGGATCTGGTTCGATTCCTTTCCATCTTTTCAATCCTATTTTGAAAACCACGTATCGGAAAATCGAAATGGTGGGATTTTAACCATTCGGAAGATGAATGTGCTCGAATTTTAACCCCAGGCTTCAACCCCTTCGTTGCCAATGACGCAGAATGGCGCAAAAAATTGCGGTATTTTTATTTCGTGACGCATATATCCGCGTCTTGAGAAAACATATTTATACTATTGCCATTTGAGTGTCCTTTGGAAATGGAATTTGGACTGAAAATGTCGAAATTTGAAATATCAAATTTAATTTGAAGACGAAGTGACGTTACTATCTCAAAAAAACTGAGTTTCGCTCAAAAAAAGAACCTTCAGAATTTTAGTTGCCCGTATTGGGTCCATAATTTTGAATTTTAAATTTTGAAAATTTGAATTTAAATTAGGATCATTTTCGTTCGTTATTTTAGATCCACTGTTTTGGATTTTTCAAATTTGGCATCGGTTTCGGAGAATCAGTGATTAAAAAAAACTTCTATTCTGGACTTTTTGTGTAATTTTAAAAAGTAAAATATTTTTGGCACGTGAAACTATTTTTCCATCGATCGCCAGGTGGTTAAGGGTTGAAACATTCATAAATCTGTGGGTAGAAATAGGAATTTTAAGTTCATTATTATAATTAGGTTAAAATGTGATATTTTCACACGTTCTAGAATGAGATTTTTTTTGGGAAACAAGAAGAACAGATTTTTAGACTTTTCAACTTTCGTATCGTCATTAAATTATTTGGCAACTTAAATTTAAGTTGCTTTGGGAACATTTTTTGAAATATATATATTATATTAATTTTGATATTTTCCGTCAATTTATTTGAATCTCGCCTTAGATTGTTGTTACTAATGTAATTAATACTGTTAATGTTATTACTGTATCAAATATTACCAAATCTGATCATGTTTTGTGATCCATCCTGTGTATAAAGCTTTATTTATTTTTATTATTTATATCAATCAAAATAATAAAAATGCGTCTCACAGTAGGTACAATATAAAATAAATTACAACATTATATTTTACTTTTGTCACGAAAGACCCAGGTTGCCGTCGAAGGGTTAGTTTATTTAAATTCCAAAAGAAAATGGGTTAAAAGTGTTAGATTGTAGGTATTACTGTTATTAACATTATTAATGGTATTACTACGTAATGTTAATATTATATACATTTAAATTGAATTTCATTCGCCCAAAATAATTTGAGGAGCCTCACAATCTAATCACGTTCCATGATCCACCCTGTATAAAAAATCTCTATTTTTCCACATTCCAATGCTTCGTCATTCAACATAAATATTCCGCTCAAAGTATAATATAAAAAAATTACAAAAGTAGATTCCACTCTTGTCATGAACGACCCAGATTGCCACCGAAGGGTTGGTTAAAGCTTTCGACTCCCAAAGATTCCAAAACAAAATAGTTTAAATGTCTCACATTGTCATTATTATTGATATGATTTTGTGTTAATGTTATTATTACACAATGTTGCTATTATGTGCATTTGAATTAAATCAATTTTGAGGAGCCTCACTATCTGATCACGTTTCATGGTCCACCCTGTATAAAAATCTCTATTTTTCTATATTCCAATGTTTCGTTATTCCAAATAAACATTCCGCTTAAAGTATATTATAAAAAAAAGACAAAAATAGATTTTGCTCTTGTCACGAACGACCCAGGCTACCTTCGTCGTGCTAGTTAGATGCAATAATAAAATAATACAATATTAATAGAATTTCACTAATTACGTTCTACAAATTATCTATATTTTACATAATTTTATTAAGGGGTAACACCACTCTAGGATTTTGAAAAAATCGAATTTTTTTGTTGTTGCTTAAAATATACTTTAGTGTCACAAAAACAATGTAAAATTGGTCCTATATATGATGCAGAAATCGCAGATTGAAGGTAAAATAAAATTTTCAAAGACTAAAGTACTTTCAAAAATTTAAACGCGATTATCTGGAAACCATGTTTTTCGAACTGGAAGGACGGATTAATCGGAAACTATTGCATGGATCGGTTTGAAATTTTGACAGTAGCTTGACAATTACATCCATTACAAAAGTACGTAGCTGTTTTTTGATTCGTTGTAAATTTTTTTTATAAACAATTTACTACTCATTTTTTTGCCGAAAATCGAATTTTTTTTTCATAAGTGTGCTATTTTTACAAAAATCAATTTAAAAAAAAATCCCTACGTACTTTTATGGGCAATGTCATATAGATTAAGAAATTTTGTGGTTTTTTGTTCCTGGTCTTCAACTTTCGGAGAAATCCGTCCTCCCGTGGAGGCCCTTAAAAAAAGGGCGATTTCGAAAAACGACCGTGGTACCACCATTTTGCAACAAAATGTCAATACAACAATTTTGTTTACACTTGAATGCATGTTCGATTAATTGACTGAACAAAATTTCGATTCCTTTTTCCGTACTTTTTAAATTAATTCTCAAAGTTTGGCCTTTTTTCGGACCTCTAGATTGGTGTTACCCCTTAAACAAACTTTCAGGGGGTACATCACAGTGAGCGCGCGGTACGAGCGTGTATTTTTAATAATTTTTTTCGAGCAAACTATTTTTTGTTTTTTTTCTATTGTTACTTGTATTCAATATATATATAGACAAGACTCTACACAAACTTTTGGATCCCAATATAGTTTGCGGTGTACGCCGCTTTCAAAAAGACACTCCGATTTGGTGGTTGACAGTAAATAAGCCATACGGTTCATCCGAAAAAAAAATACCCTTATAAACTAGACATATAGGTTTATAACTCTACGGGACGAAATTTCGATATCTAAAAAAAATGGCGGACCAGCGAATTTTATCACAGAAAATTTTCATCGTTTATGAAAAAAAAAAATAGAAGGGGGCCCTTTATCAAAAAAATCTCTCCGCGGTGACCTAGAGACTGGATTTTCAAACATTTTAAGATTTTGTACATGCAAATCGGATGAATAGTTTTTTTAAATATGCTGTCAACGAGGTTAAAAAACATAGTTTCGAGAAAAACGCGTTCAAAGTTTTGCTGAGAAAGGATAATAAAACGACTTAGAAACTAAATTTTATACTGTATCTCCGTCAATTTTACGAATTTCTCTACAAAATTTGGTGAGAGTATTCTTAACAAATGCAGGTTTCAGAAAATGAAAGAAAAAAAAAGTGAAAACAATTTTTTTTACTGTGATGTACCCCCTTAAGGGAGAACACCACTGTGAAATTTTGAAAAAATCGATTTTTTTTTACTTAAAAAAATCCTATAAACCCTCAAAAATATGATGCAAATTCGTTTATAGCCGAAAAAAATTTTTTTAGGTGGGTTTTAAGCATTTTTCTGACAGCCCTCTAACAGCCGAAAAAGGCTGTCGGCAATATATCCTGATATTTTGAGTTTCTTTCTCATTTTATTTTACCATACTTTGTAATCGAGTGAAACAGGTTCTCTTTTTGACCGCTTGGTGTGCTGAAATAAAATTTTCATCAGCTGTAGTGTTTAGAAAACCGTTGAGAGCGCCCATCAAACCGTTGTGAATTAGTTATTGAGAAGTTATCGATACCGAAAACTTTAAACGCGATTATCTCAAAATGGCAATTTGGAAATCTGCAAGCAGTAGAACTCAATCAACTTTTGTTGAATCGACTTGAAATTTTAACTGTAGCTTCTTAGATGGATTTCAAAGAGAAGTACCTGAGTTTTTTTCGATTTATTGAAAATTTAAAAAGTTATTCAACTTTTTATACGAAAATTTTTGTTAAAAAATGAAACTTTTTTTTCAAACTTGTCTCTATTTTTTATTTTAAAAAATTTTTTAATTTCCCTAGGTACTTCCACGCTAAAACTAATGTATTTCATAAAAATATTACATTTTTTTGTTCCACGAACAAATTTTAGACACTTCTAGTGCTTGCAGTGGAGCGACTCTAGTAAAAATCACTTATATTCAAGTTACTGTCACGCCGCCATTTTGTATTTTTTTTTTAAATACAAAAATTGTTTTATACCTTAATGTGTGTCCAATATAGCCTAAAAGTTTTTTTTCCCTTGACCAAACCAATTCCTCAAAAAAAAATACCGAATAAAGCACTTGAAAACGCTACGTCACAGTGGTGTTTTCCCTTAATCATGAATTATATTTTGTTAAATAACAGAAGATTTCCTTGAATATTGGAAATACATTTTCCAATAATATTATTTTTTCCTAATTAATAGGTATTTATTTATCTAGAATAAAAAAAAATCTTTTTTTTTTGCACAGAAAAAGAAAATATTAATGATTCAAGAACAAAATTATCACAAACATGTGACAGTTATTTTAACTAATTTTGTTACTGGAGGAATGACAAAATTCCTTGAAACAAGCGCTAGTCAAAGACTCTGAAAGCTTCTAAAAACTAAATACGGGGTAAAAGTGTCCTGAACGGGGGTGGCATAGGTATGAAATCCATGTTAGCAGCAATCCAGCATGTAGCCATTTGGACACTGTCTGTCAGTAATGCTAACTGTAGTGTGTCATCTCTCCCTTGACGCGTTTGATGCGGTAGTGCGTGTTAAATGCCTCGTCAAACACTACGGTACGTACACTCAGTCAGCAAGCACTAACCCTGCCAGCAACAAGGGAGAAAGAAAGACACGTAACATTCATACAGTACCTATATGGTGCACGGGACCAACCGGTACGTATACGTTTTATACATAAAACGCATACGATACCTCATAATTCGTGTTAAACGAGGCGAAAATACTCTCTACACTACACCTCTTTTATGTACGCATGTATGTACCTACCATATACGTGCACGGGTCCGTGCATGTATACGTGGTACATACTCCAACTCGCCCCAATTTAATCTCGTCATGAAAAATACGAGTACTTGAATGATTTTTGTTACCGCTTCCCATGTATCTCTACACCTGACGTTTATATAGACGTCCATACGTAGGTGTGTATGTGTTGAACATATATACAGGGTGTGCGGTATAAGAGTTCGAAACCAAGGGGTGGTGCATAGATGGTGGAAATTTGAGAGGAAAATGGTAGCTACCATTTTTCGAAATTGGGAATAATTACCGAGTAATGAATTCAAATTTGGAAAATCTTTTCCTGTTAAGGTGGTCCAAGCGTCAGACTAGTCAATAAGAGACTAATATGTACTGCAAATGAATAAAAAAATGTACAAGAGTTCAAAAACGATTGAGAAATTTATAAAATTATGAATGGAATGTCTCGTTTTCAATAAGAGTTTTATAAATAATTTATTTAATTAACAACAGACTTGCACTTGATGTCGGTAGAACGGTCTCTAGAAAAACTTGGCAACTTCTCAAAGTCATTAGTGTGTGCGTGTATACATGTGCACGTACGTGCATATGTATGTTGCGCTGTTGGTCTGCTACTGTTTACATTTGGTTGGAGCGTTTAGCCTAACCTAAAATTTTATCATATTTGTAGGTTATATCTTTTCAATTTTACACAAGTTTTGCACACATTCTCATGTTATATTAATTTACACTTTAGTCCTTTCCACGAAGAGAAAGACGCGAGAAATACAAGCAACATAAACGTAAGCAAGTTCACCATTTTTATTTAAATAAAAACATCTCGAGATTTGATGTATTTGATACGTGTGTGTCGGTACTGTTTTCGTCTGCCTCCGACTCTGTGCGTATATATATAGTACACTTACCAGCTGGCGCGACGTTGCCACCTTGTACCTCAATTTGGGCGTCAGTTTTTTCATCGATCTTATTTAATTGATATCTTTTTCAAATTATCGTTAATCCCCATATTTTTTTGATCTAAGATGATCTTTAAACTTTGAAGAATCTAAAAAACTTTTAATACGTGCACGGTCTAATCGTTTTCTAGGTGAAAAATTCGTAATATACGTCGCGAATTCAAACGCGCCATAAGAGACTGTGCAAAATGTACGAAACTTTAATTGTCAATATCTTTTTTAAATGGTCGATAACATGGGGTTTTCTTTGTTAGAAATTGTTCTGGGACTAATAATCTTTCGATTAAAAGTTGTTTTTTGAACTCAACTAATATTAACGCCTGACGCTTGGACCACCTTAAAGGAAAATTGGAAAATTATAAAAATGTCTGGGAAATTAAAGTAATGTTAGTGCAGACCTCGAGCAGCTTCAAAAAAGTTACGTTAAACATTTTTTTTTAATAATCAAACTTTCTTTGCAAAGAAATTCGAAAATTATCGTCCAAAAATCCACGTTTTACGAGATGCAAATTTGGAAACTGTTTTCTGACGCAAAATGTGTTTTCAAAAATACTTTTAAAAGGAGAATAAAACCCAAAAATTCCTTTTAATTTCAATCAGAAAGTCAAAGAGACTCGGTGGGTGCGCCAAAAAAATTTAGACTTCAAATTTCCCAGCCCCCTCGAATTTCCCAACCCCCCTTTCTCGCCCCTTGCAACGTCACACCACCTCTGATGGGCCAGAACATTTTAATTGATTACTCGGTAATTATTCCGAATTTCGAAAAATGGTACTTACGCTTTTTTTCCCAAATTCTCAGCCTCTGCCACCAAACTTTAACACGCACACCCTGTAGAAGCCCTTGCATATGTGTACGTGCCGTATATGCATTACACTGACAATCCATTCAATTTTTATTAATCCCTCGTAGGTAAATTGTGCAATTTGTTGTTTGTTCCATTATTTGTTGTTCTATCGATTTCGAAGGCTCGCGTTTCCGGAAGAAGTTAAGGAGTTCGCGAGGTATTTAATATTAAATCGCAGCTGATTTTAAATAACTCCAGCATAGAAAATAAAAGGGGTATGGAAGTGCTTCGGGGATCCAGGAATTCCAGGGGGGCCCGGATTTTATTAGCTCTCGCGAATTCCTGCCGCATATTCATTCGATTGAATTTTTGCGATTATACATATATACATATATATATAAAAGAGAGAGAGAGAGAGAGAGAGAGAGAGAGAGAGAGAGAGAGAGAGAGAGAGAGAGAGAGAGAGAGAGAGAGAGAGAGAGAGAGAGAGAGAGAGGGAGAGAGAAAGGATGGCCAAGCTACAAACTGAAATGTCTGCTGGAGAAAAAAGAAAAAGAGAAAAAGAAGCCTTGCTGGAGGTACTTGGAGTTTATATAAAGCGCCTGCAATAACAGCGGAACAATTTGGCGAATCCAAAAAGATGATTCTGCGAAAATAATGCCCTTAGGGTTGGAGAAGACTTTCCTTTTTTTTCTTCTCGTTCCCCCTTTTTTTTTAGATTTGTTCTTGGGTTCGGTTGATACGAAAAGACGAGGGAAATTAAATTCTTGGCGTGCACTAAGCTAAAGACTCGAGTCAAGAGAGAGAAAGCGAGAGAGAGTGAGAGAGAGAGAGAGAGGGAAAGGACAAGGGAAAGTAGGATGATAAGATTGCAAATAAATTACCTTCAATCTCAGCCATCAAGATAGAGACGACCAAAGTGTATGGAAGGAGCAGGAGCATCCGAGATTTTCTATTCTTCTGTACTAGCGAGCTTTCAAGCGCATAGTGTTTGTATACGTGGAAATTAAAGTCGGTGCAATGAAAATTCGGCGTATTATCAAAAGAAGAACAAAAAAATGTGGAGTTGGATCCGGGTGAGAGACAATCAGGAAATTAGGGGTTGGTTGTATTTTTCTTTGCATGCGACTGGGGAAGAATTGCAACGGAATAGGGAAATATATTCCATTTCCGGCAGAAGTTACTAGAAATTTCACTGGAGTTTAGCACGAGACAGGTTTGAGATTCTCTTCGCCCTATTGTGAAATATTGCACTTTTGCGATAAAAGAATTTCAATAAATTGGAAAATTAAGGAAAGATTTTGATTTTCTTCTAGAAGTAATTTCAGCAAGAATTGCAACGGATTGGGGAAATATATTTTGGGCAGAAATTACTAGAAATGCAGCCAATTTTGGGCGAGATGGATTATAAAAGAAATTTCAAATGCATTTTTTTTTTTGAATATTGTACTTTTTTGAAAAAAAGAATCGCGACAAATTAGAAGATTAAGAAATTTGTTGTATTTTTCTTTTACAAGTCACTTGGGAAAGAATTGCAACGGATTGGTACAATATATTTCCGGCAGAAGTTACTAGAAATGCATTGGAATTTAGCATAGGACAGATTTTAGAGGGAAATTTACCTTTTTGTGGAAAATTGCACTTTTTCGATAAATGAATTTCGATAAATCAGTAAATTGAGGAATTTATTGTAATTTTCCTGTACGAGCAATTTCAATAGGGAGTGCAACAGATTGTCAAAAAATATTTCAGACAGAAGTTACCAGAAATGTATTGAAATTTAGCATGAGGGAGATTTCAGACGGATTTTCAAAATTACCTATTTTTTTTTGGAATATTGCAATTTTTCGCTAAAAGAATTTCCGAATGATTCTGTACTAGGTGGAAATTGAAGTTTCTCTAACAAAAATTCGATGCTTTTTAAGGGAAAAAAGGGCATTCGAATTGTGGTGGGAAGAAATTAGGAAACTGGGGAATTCTTCGAATTTTTTTTTTCAGCAAACAACTGCAGGAAAAATTTTAACAGATTGGTGCAATATATTTCCATTCCAATTACGCACGAGACAGAATCTTGCGTAGATCTTTCCTAAACCTGTCGAAAAATTGCTTGAAGATACTAGGTACTAGAAATAAAATACTATTGCAAGAGTCTGTGCAATATCTCGCACGTATCTGGACCGGATCTGCCGAATTCTCTTTTTCTTTCTCTTCGGAAAAAAAATGGTAACATTAATTAATTAATAAGTAATAAAAAATTGATTGCGTGTATATTGAAAGAATTTTGACACATACTCGCGTAAGACTTCCGAAATACTTCCAATGTACTCACTTTATTTCTACAAATCATTACATTTTAAAATTTCTTAATCGTTTATAAAATCACTGCAATCATCTCGAAAACTCGAAAATTCGCTATCAGTCAATTCCATCCCTCGTTTCTACGAAATCGTATAAAACCCTTCGACCCCTAACGAGATTTCTTACCTTCTCGTCAATTTCAAATTCACCCGCAACTCTTTCTCCATTCGATAAAGATCCACGATTTTCCAGAAACAATTTGGAATTCCGGGAGAAAAGGACCCTCGCTCTAACCGGCAGTAATGAAACTTCCTTTCTTCGGAGTCGCTGCAAGAGACAATTTTTTCCACGACCGTCATACATTTTGAAATCGATTAGTAGGAGATAAAAAGAAAGGAGCCGAAGAAGAAGAAGGGACGGATGGACGATCGGACGCTGTATGTGTTCTTCGGGGGATAGATTGTCAACCCGTCAGAATTTGGGCTACGTGTGTATGGGTTCCAAGAGGGTGGGTTTGTTGGTCGGTCGGTCGGTCGGTCGGTCTGTTGGTTGGTTGGTTGGTTGGTTCATTCTGTATTTTATAGCGAACGTAACGTGTGGAAAGAGCAAAAAGGAGAAGAGCAGAGACGAGTTCGGGAGTATAGTACCCATTGGCGATAAGGTGATAAGCTCAAATGTATTGGTTCCCATCAAATCGTATAGGGTTAGTGGTGCTACACATATACACACACACAGCCACTGCGTCATAAACGGTCCACCCTCTGAAAGTTCCTCTCCTTCTTGCCTGACGCGAGAATTGCAGATCACGAAACGATTTTCCAACGTCACCCTTATTTTCCTCACACACGAGGCGATGGACCCTGCTCGAAATCCGTCAGGACCCGGCATCGAGACATCGATAAACCGTAACTTTAATTAGTTACGGTGGAAAGTGGCTCGGATTGGGGGTGGAAAGAAATTGGGACCGATGGATGCTGCCATTTAAATTAGAGAAGACATGCAGCCACTGCGCCAATGGTCCACTCTCTGAAACTTGGGTGCAATTTGAGTCCCAATTGGGTCTGTCGGGATCCGGCATCGATAGAGCGTAATTTTAATTAGTTATGATGGAAAATAGCTTCGGTTAGGGGTGGAAATATTAGATGCGTAACTAAGTTCTCGCTGTTTTTGTGATGAAAATGTAACTTTATTGTGAAAAGATGGTTACAAATGAATTATTCAAAATATTGTCCATCGCTAGCGACAACTTTTTCCCATCTCTCTGGCAGAGCTCGAACGCCCTGACTGTAGAAGTGTTCGTCTTTTGAGGCTATCCACGAATCGAGCCATTTTTCGATGTCTTCATATGGGCGGAACTGCTGATCAGCCAGACCATGAGCCATCGAACGGAACAAGTAATAATCGGACGGCGCAATATCTGGGTAATATGGCGGGTGGGGTAGGACTTCCCATTTGAGCGTTTCCAAGTATGTTTTAACAGGTTTGGCAACGCGAGGGCGAGCGTTGTCAATCTGTAGAATCACTTTGTCGTGCCTCTGCTCGTATCGCGGCCGTTTTTCGCGCAGTGCTCGGCTCAATCGCATCAATCGAGTTCGATACAGTTCCCCAGTGATGGTTTCGTAATCCTCGTCAAGCAATGCCTCCAATTCAACGTCTTCGAAGGTTTTTGGCCTTCCTTCACGCGGACGGTCGTTAATATCGAAATCACCGTCTTTGAAGAGACGAAAGCAATCACGGCACATTGTTACACTTAAAACAGCATCTCCTTAAACTTTTTGGAGCTCTCGATGCGCTTGAGCCGCCGTTTTCTTCGAATGAAAGAAGAAAATCAGCACTTCTCGCAAATGACGATTATTTGGCACAAAATCTGACATTTTCACACAACCAAAAGTTTACGACGCAAAAACAAAATCACTAATGTGTCAAAGCGGTTTGTTTACCATATGTCTAAGCTTGGTTTATAATGTTTTGGATATGTCAAAATCCACCAGCACTTACTGTTGGAGCTATCTATTGACAAACAGCGGGAACTTAGTTGCGCACCTAATAACTTGGGTGCGAATTGGGTGCAAATGGGGTCCAGAAATTGTAGATCACAAAACGATTTTCAGTGTCACCCTAATTTTGTCCACACACCAGGCGATGGATTCCGCTTCTCGGTGACTCGAAATCCGTCAGGACCCGGTATCGATAGACCCGAACTTTAATTAATTACGATGGAAAGTGGCTTGGGTTGGGTTTGGAAAGAAATGAAGACCAATGGAGGCTGCCATTTAAATTAGAGAAGAATCTCGAATGGTGTGTATGTAAATAAATATATACATGGGACTTCCCCGTGGCGTGACTCGACTCCTTACGTCCTGCAGCCTTCGTATGTCCAATAATACGACGGGTAGCAATTGAATCAGAAGTTTGAATTGATACCATCCTCCCTCTGTACTCTCAACTTCGCTGTATCCTCTCGTGTCGTAATTCGTAATTCGAATACGTGCAGCAGCGACACTGTCTCGGTGGATCCAGCCACCCCGAGCATCCCCTTTTGCTCGATACAGTTATAGGGTTGCGTGATGGCGCTAAATCGAGTGCCAGCTCGGATTTAGTTGCGAGTGTGTTATACGTATCATTATTGCAACTACTGTATCAACACTTTTGTTAGTTACTGCAGGAACTACTGTACCAATACTTTGGTTGAAGTGGAATTGGGAATGTGGGTAAAAGAGGGAAGAGAGCGAAAGAGAGGATGTCCAAAACTCCCTCGGTTTGGTTTCTCTATGAAGCTATGCATCAGTTTCGCTGGAAGTTAGACGTGGAGGGTACAAGTTTAATTCTCGGATTCCGAAATGTTTGGATTTACGAGACCCGTAGAAAGAGAGAGAGCAGCAGTGCGCAAATTCACCGTGCAAACATCAGCTTTGATCTTGAACGCCACTTCGTTAAATATGAATGTTATCAAAGACTTACAAATCCGCGTCTGTTTTTGCAGCGGAAATTTTTCATTATTGACCGTGTATAAAGGAGACCACGGAGAACTGTTTTCTTGTAACTGTTTAACTGAGGTTTTCACTATTTGGGAAAAAATTAAATGTAAACGGGTGTATTATTAAAAATTATTAACTAAAAAATACTTTTTAGGTAATAATTTTTGAATAATCATTAATAAATTAATAAAAATGATAATTAATTATTAATAAAATATTGAATATAGTATAGTTAGTAATTAATTATAACTATTTAGTAATTATAGTGGAATTGGTTTTAATCCCCAGAGAATTTTAAAATTTACCAAAACATTGGAAATTGTATAAAAAATATGAAAATTTGGAAATTAAGGCATTTTTGAATTCACTTTCCTTTAAAACGTATTTTTGTAAACCTACACATTTTGAAAGTGCATCAAAAATTATTTCCAAATTTTTTTCCAAACGTAGATTATTGGGTGATAATTTGTCGAATTTCTATTTGGGGGAAGGTTTGATTATTCAAAAAATGTTTAACATAATTTATTCAACCCAGTTGACGTAATTTTAATTTCCCAGACACTTTTGCAATTCAACAAGAAAGATTTTCCAAATTCTATGATAAAATAGACAGTTGTTCGTTTTCAATTTTTTTCCGTAGGAATCAAAAATTGTAAATTTCAATCTTCTTCAACAAATATTTGCGATTTTCTAGAATCTTAAAATTTCTAAGATAAAAAAATACAAATTCTGCAAAATAATGATATGTAAGTTTTTGAGTAGGAAATTGATACTTTTGAATGATAATTGTTTATCATACCCTAGAAGCTTAACAAATTTACCAGAAAATTTTAAAAATTGCATTTTGGAAAATACAGAAATTTATTAAAATTAATTAACAAATACAAATATTCTAATCATTGAATAATCATTTTTCAACTTTTTCCAAAGATATTAAATAATTTTACTGCAATCGCCTTTAAAATATTTCCATGATTATCCAGAAGCTTAAAATTCCGAAGAAAAAAAATGCCAATTTGCATCTCGCAAAATATAAAAAAAAAAGAAACACTTCAATCACTGGTTGATCGTTATCTAACTTTTCGCGTAGTATAATTCGATACTTTTGACAGAAGCGTATTTATGGTATCCCAGAAGCTTTCAAAAATTGCCAAAAAAAAGAAATTCAAAATTTTATTTTTAATATGATACAAAATAAAATTCATACAAAAATTTAATAAAATCCAAAGAAGTAAAATAAAAGCATTCAAATCCATCTTTCACAAACGAATTGGAACTTTTGACAAAAGAAAGCTCGGAAACTTTACGAGGAAAAATTTCATCGAATGACAGTTTCCAAATTTCTGCCCGAGAGACTTCGTACTTTTTTCGTCGATGCTTATAGAGGAGCTTTCAAAATTTGCCAAAAAAAGAAATTCAAAAATTTATTTTGAATTTCATACAAAATAAAATTCATACGAAAATTTAATAAAATCCAAAGAAGTAAAATGAAAGTATTAAAATCCATTTTTCAGAAAAGAATTGGAACTTTTGACAATAAAAAGCCCGGAAACTTTTCGAGGAAAAATATCATCGGATGACAGTTTCCAAATTTCTGCCCCAGAGACTTCGTACTTTTTTCTTCGATTCTTACAGATACTGCTTCCCGTTATCACGTACGACACGCATCACCACATACTACAGCGGCAGCGTGTAAAAAGCAGGAGTACTTGTTTAGTCGGAGGGAAAGGATAAAAGCCACACTTGAAATCCCATGGAAGTTTCGAAGTCGTAACATTTTGAAAGCTCCGGGCGGTCGTACAATGCGAACGTATGTACCGTTCTATCATCGCTGCTGCTTTACTGCCATGGTTTTGAGTTCTGGTCTCATTGGTATTTCACAATTGTAGCGAAAAAGAACGTCGCGAAGGGTCGTTAAACGACAGCTTCCTTCGTTCCTTGTAACTCAACTTTTCCTTATGTACCACACGCGCTTGCTCGTACCCATCCACGGGTATCCGTGTGTTACTTGCAGCTGCAAATGTTACACGGAAGCTCGAACCGGTCGCTGAAAAGCAGAAGGGCGTTACCCCGATGGATCGAGGCATCGAAAATGCGTCTGTCTGCATCTTTTTCGCGCATTTACATGTAACGACAGTCCATTCGTTGCTTCGAATGCACTCAGTGAGCGTGTATGGGTGCCTGTACAAGTATGCGTATCTTGAAGAGGAAGAGAATACCTTGTATCTACAGCCAAATGGGTGTGCCCGTATAAAACTTTTATGGGACACACGAGAAGAAAAAGTGGCACCGAAGAGGACTGGCTTAGTCAGACATTTTACTGAACGGAAGCAATGTTTTGTTTATTAGAAGATTGTCGATAGGAAAAAACGGTTATTTATGAGAATTCAAACATTTTTCGTTAAAGAACTTTTGCTTTATCTTTTTTAGTTCTCGAGATATTCACGATTAAAGATTTTGGGTCCTTGTTTATCTGTCGCCGTCACTAGGGGCGCTGGGTGACAATTCCACGTTAAATGGTGCTTATCTCGTAAACCTTTGGGTTTAGAGAAAAAGTGTAAAAGTTCGAAAAATTTTGGGAAGGTGAATTTTACTGGAATTTCTAGTTAATTCTACATTTTTAATCGATTGCAAAATTTTCGAATTTGCTGTTGATTTATGGTTCGACCCTGTCATGTACAAATTTTAGCGGAAACAAAAAAAATATAATTTTTGTATTTTAATATTGCCAATGACAAAAAAAGATTCTTTGTGGAAATTCCAACATTTTTTGTCCAGAAACTTTTGCTCTATTTTTTATAGTTCTCGAGATATCCTTGATTAAAAATTTTGAGTCCTTGTTTCCTTGACGCCGTCGCTAGAGGCGCTGGGGGATAATTCTACCTTTTATCCTCTTTATCTCCCGAACGGTTGGGTTAAAAGAAAAAGTGCAAAGATTCAAAAAATTCGAAAAATATGAATTTCACTAGAATTTTTAGCTAATGTTGCATTTAGAATCAGTTGCGAAATTCTCGAATAGCCTGTCAATTTATGCTTTGTTCCTTCCGTGCACAAATTTTAGCAAAAACACATATTTTTTCTATTTTAATATTTCCAATGACAAAAAAAAGAATTCTTTATGAAAATCCAAACATTTTTTGTGGAAACACTTTTCCTTTATCTCCCTCAGTTCTCGAGATACCTTCAATTAAAGATCTCGTGCCCTTGTTTCCCTTGCGTCGTCACTAGAGGCGCTGGGGGACAATTCTACCTTAAATCGTCGTTATCTCCCGAACGGATGGGTTTAGAAAAAAAGTGCAAGAGGCAAAAAAGTTTCAGGATCCTCAATTTTACTGAAATTTCTTGTCGATTTCGAATTTGGACTTGACTGAAAATTTCGGGACTTTTTTATGAGAAAATTTAAGCTACATAGGGGATGAAAACTGGATGAAAACTTGACTTTGGAGGATTCCCCTTAAAAGTATTTACAGAATTTGTCAGTAGAGACTCTTTGAAAAATTGCTTCAGGCATTCGACATCGGTGCAATCACAGCAACACGGTAACATAATAATAGTAGCTGTTGAAGCGGAGCATCTGCTTGGATTTCAAGCCCGAGTGTCGACAATGGAATATTGCATAGCGGTATACAAACCTTACGTGTATAATACGTAGAATTCCCCTTGTCACCCCCTTTCAACCCTCTCTCTCTCTCTCTTATACGCTTACTATTGAGATCAGCGTCAAGCATAATTCGCATGTAATTATTCATAGAAATGAACTACGACACTAATTATACGTCGCTAAATTAATACGGAATCTGCAGTAAGTTCTTAATTTGCACTACAAAAGTATGTGACGTTTGTCATAAAAACTCCCATGTAATTAATTGTTCATGGGAGCAAATTCCGGTGCTAATTGTATGTTGCCCTAATTACACGATTTTCATGGAAATTGTTTCTAATTTGCGTTTCAAGGGAAAGTGTTGGACGATATATGGATATAACATATTTTTGCACAATTTATAGGAACAATTTCTTATCTTACTAAAAGCTCGATTGAAAAAAATTGGACCAATTGGAAGTCAATACTATTTTTATCAAGGTGTCCAAAAATACCGTTTAGAATTCTAATTTAGAATTATTTTCGAACTTTAATTTAATATTTTTTTTGAAATCCACAAACGGGAGGTGGTTAGTAGAACAATTATGCGTCTGTTAAAAAATTGGTATTAATTAAAAAAATCTATTTTAATTATAATTCTACATTTTTGGTTTTGGATTTTTGATTACGTATAATTGGAGCGGTAGAAATAGTGTTAATTATTATTGCTTGTGAAGATCAAAAGTATTATTATAATTATTGTTATTATTCATTAAAAAAATGCCAAACATCCGCAAATGTATTTTTTAATAATAAAAATTGTAGATAAATATTTATTATTTTACAGCTATAATAATATTTGATAAGAAAATTTGCAAAACACCCGCGAAAGTATTTAAGAAAAAAAAGAATTGTAATATTTAGTTTTTTTTTAATATTGAAAATTGCTCGTGAAATTTCCAAAATCGTACATCTCCTTATACCCAAGTTGGAATTATAATAAACATTATGCTAATTGTTAATTTTGATAAGAATGAAGTTACATAAAATGAGACAGAAATTAGAATTATAGAAACATCTAGATTTTGATAAAAATTTTCTAATTCTCCATCTTTCCAAGTTTCAAATATTCAAATTTTTATTAATTTTTTTTTAAACAACAAAGTTTTGCTCTAATAAATCGGAGTTCGCGTTTTTGAACATTTTAACGTACCTTCAGAAAATTTTCCAATTTCTAAAATTCCCAATTTTCTCATGTTCTAATTCTCCAACTTTCCAACTTTCAAATTTTTATAATTTTTTTTTAAACAATGTGGTTTGGTATAACAAGTCAAGGATCGTATTTTCGAAAATTTTAGCGTACCTTTAGAAAATTTTCCAATTTCCAAAATTCCCAACTTTCTAATTTTCCAACTATTCAAGTTTCAAATTTTCAAATTTTTATACATTTTTTCAAACAACGAAGTTTTGCTGTAACAAATCGGGGTTCGTATTTTCGAAAATTTTATCGTACCTTTAGAAAATCTTCCAATTTCCAAAACTCCCAACTTTCTAATTTTCCAACTTTCCCAGCTTCCAATTTTTATTAATTTTTTGTATAGTAAATGGTCCAATAATTGAAATCTCCAAAACAATTTTCATTATAAAAAAAATAAATTCCTTCAAGATCTTGAAACTTAGGAAACCATAGTTACTGCAACTATACATAAACTAAATTTTTCCACCTCGTCAGCAGAGTTAACTGACCAGCATCACACATACAAATACACACATACGCACATTTATATGTATACACAAGTACAGTTGGCTTTAAGCTCCGTTGAGATCCTCAGGATAATTTGTCTTTTCTCCCTCTATTCTATTTTACTTTAGGTACGATATCGATCCCAGGAACCCTTAGAGAAGGGTGCGGTAGTAGTACTTGTCAAGATGCGTACAAATGTGTGCGTGTGTGCGTGTATGTGTATCGGTCTGTGTGCTTTCCTCCTGAAACGTCGCTATTTCTTCGACTTTTTCTCCTTGGCTGTGCTCTATCTACTGGCTGGAAGTTGAAACATGTCCAGAACTGTACTCCTACACACGCGGACCTTTTCCGACGATCGTCGAACTTTGATCGTAAATATTTCCTTATATTTACATTTTATCTGAAAATTACAAACGTACTTTTCAAGCCGGAATTTGTATCGACTGGGCTAATAAATTCTCGGACGATACTGGATCGGCAAAACTGGAGCCCTACCAAGATTCGCAAAGATTATGTCTCCTCTGTAATAAGTTGTTGCGGAACAATTTCTATGGTAATAGTGGTAACTATTGAGACACGGGTATAACTTTTCTGGATATACGGTACTTTGTTTTTTTAGTTGCTTGAATTAAAAATGGCTGCCATTTCATATATATCTTGGATTGTCTGTACTTCTGGGCCGTGACCCAAGGGTATATTTTATCGAATATTCTATTTTCCTAGGTTATTTAAATTGGAAAGAGCTTCAACATATCGTGAGATATGACAATTAAGTTGAGAATTCTGGTAACAAATATGTATTCGGAAAAATTGTTAAGGGGTTGGGTCACTCCAGAGGCCGAAAAAATAGGCCTTTTTGGGGAATTTTTTTTTCGACAAACTACAAAAAAATCGCAATTACGAAAAAGGGTGTTTATTATACATATCGTCGACTGTATACACTAATTTTTTTGAAGCGATTGTGTTCGAAATGGCGGCTGTGCAGCGTTTTTGCGAAAACGCCTCCGTTTTTCCAGGTCAAACTGCCGGAAACGCACCGCCTGTAACTTTTTAATTATAATAAGTCTGTTACTTTTTTTCGATTATATATTAGAGCAGCCATAAAAGTACACATCACTTTTTCGATATATTGATTTTTGACGAAATGGCGCAATTCTGAAAAAAATTGCCAAAAAAATCGTCAGAAAATTATTAATAACAAATGAACTATGCGATATTTAAAAAAAGTGATATGTACCTTTATGGGTAATGTCATTTGATAAATATATTTAAAATTTCGAGTTAATCGGTTGAAAATTGTCCGAGTTCCGTTTCCGGCAATTTTGAAAAATGTAGTTTCGAGATAAACGCGTTTGAAGTTTCGAGTAGTAGCTCGCTGCGGACCGGGCGGTCGTGTACTAAAATTCGAAAATCCAGTACTTTGAGATTTGTCCCGGCCATAATCTTTTGGGACATCATTTTTGAGATACCGAGGGACCATTTAAGATTAAAAAAATCGATTTTTCGAAAATCCTAGAGCGAAAAAACCCAAACCCCTTAAGAAATGTTTATGTAGATTTTGAAAATTGGAAAAACAAAAAATTGTAACCGGGAAGATTTTTCTGAGGTCTCGGGTTTCATTTTCCCGTTTAATTTTCTACTGATTTAAATTTTTTTTGTCATAAAAAAGTGTTTAGTAAAATTGGCCGCGAATTGAAATATTTTAGTTCAATGAAACTTTTAGATTATTTTTGAATGTTTTTTTGATTCGAAAACAATTTTTTATTTATGTCTCAAAATAAATTTTATATTAAATTTTCGATTTTCTGGTTACTCAAGTTGAAAACAATTGTAAAATAAATTATAAGATTGATTTGAGAATTTGTAAAAAAAATCTATTCGAAAAATCTTCTGAGAAATGTTTACGCAAATTTCGTAACCTAAGATTTCCAAATTTATATTTAATAATAAATTATATTTAATAATAAATAGAAAAAATATTTGTAATCGGAAATACATCTACGTGGTTTCGAGGAAAACCACGAATATCTAAAATAAAAAACGGAAAAAACGAAAATATCTAAACTAAAAATATTTTATATATTTCCAGTTCAGATTTTTTTATAGAGTGATAGTGCGATTAAAAATAGCGGTAAACCAAATTATAAGAGTTGATGTCTGAATTTGCAGAAATAATTAAGATATACTCGAAAAATCTACAAAAACAAATTTCTGCAAATTTGGAAATTGAAAAATACAAAATCGTCAACCAAAAAATTTCTAGAAAGTTTCGAGAAAATCATAGAATTGTAATAATATGTATCTATAATATTTTCTCGTGTACTTTATTTTCGAGTTATTCAAATTAAAAATAATTCCAATATCATAAATAAATTAAAATAAAAAATACAAAATATTCCAGTTAAACCAATTAAATTACTTCCAAGGCGTGACGTACCCAACAAGAATTTTCCTTACGTCTTAAAAAATTGTAAATCGAGATTGTGCTGTACCAAGATTGATTTGCACCAAATTATTAAAAAAAATGCGTCAAAAAAAAATCCATTTGTTTCTACTCAAATTGGCCAATTTTCACCCTCAGATTTTTTACAGTTTCACTTCCATATTTATACTCCCAAAATTTCTACAGTTTCCCTTTCACGTTTCTTTCCCCGATGTGTTTCTTTTCTGCCACTTCAAGTGGAACCTTTGTTTTAAAGGAGGAACTTTGGAAAAGTTCGCATGGATGACATACTGTTTTTGGCCGCAGCTCATTTCCCTCCTTTTCCCTCATTCTTTAAGGGAGGGAAAAATGGATGCTGCTGCTGCTACAGCTCTGTTCTTTTTGGGAAAGCCAATAAGGATAAGGGAGAAAGAGAAAGCTGAGTTAAGGCTATAAGTTTAATCCCTTCGCAAAGCTTCTCCCTTGATCTAACTGTGCTTAATCCCGGCAAGATACACTCGCTAGTTTTCGACTCACTTTGCATGGGATTTGCGTCACTTAACTTTTACTTTAAAAAGCCTTATGCTTATGTATACGTACACAAGCCTCCCCATACTCCTTTACCAATACATCGCGAGAATAAAAAATTCTCTTAAAAATACAGTAAAATTTTCGAAAATGCAAACCTTGATTTGTTACAGCAAGCCCTTGTTTTAAAAAAAATGTATAAAAAATTTGAAAATTTGAAAATTTGAAAATTGGAAAATTTCTGTAAAGGTACGTTAACATTTTTGAAAATACGAACCTCGATTTCTTATAACAAGACTTTGTTGTTTTAAAAAGAATTTATAAGAATTTGAAAGTTGGAAAATTGGAAAATTAGAAAATTGGGAATTTTGGAAATTGGAAAATTTCCTAAAAATACGTTAATATTTTCGAAAATACGAACCCCGATTTGTTACAGCATCTGTTGCTTGTGTTACGGCGAAACTTTATTGTTTAAAAAAGTGAATAAAAGTTTAAAAATTTGAAACTTGAGAAGTTGGAAAATTAGAAAGTTGGGAATTTTGGAAATTGGAATATTTCCTAAATTTTCGACAATCCGAACCTTGATTTGTTATAGCAAGGCTACATTATTTTTAAAAAAATTACAAAAATTTCAAAGTTGGAAAGTTGGGAAATTAGAAAATGAGATAATTGGGAATTTTGGAAATTGGAAAATTTCCTAAAAATACGTTAATATTTTCGAAAATACGAACCCCGATTTGTTACAGCATCTGTTGCTTGTGTTACGGCAAAACTTTGTTGTTTAAAAAAGTGAATAAAAATTTAAAAATTTGAAACTTGAGAAGTTGGAAAATTAGAAAGTTGGGAATTTTGGAAATTGGAATATTTCCTAAATTTTCGACAATCCGAACCTTGATTTGTTATAGCAAGGCTACATTATTTTTGAAATAATTACAAAAATTTGAAAGTTGGGAAATTAGAAAATGAGAAAATTGGGAATTTTAGAAATTGGAAAATTTCCTAAAAGTACGATAAAATTTTCGAAAATACGAACCCCGATTTGTTACAGCAAAACTTTGTTGTATGAAAAAATGTATAAAAATTTGAAAAATTAGAAAGTTGGGAATTTTGGAAATTGGAAGATTTCATAAAGGTACGTTAAAATTTTCGAAAATACGATCCTTGACTTGTTATAGCAAGACTATATTGTTTAAAAAAAATTATAAAAATTTGAAAATTTGAAAGTTGGAAAGTTAGTAAATTAGAAAATGAGAAAATTTGAAATTTTAGAAATTGGAAAATTTCCTAAAAGTACGATACAATTTTCGAAAATACGAACCCCGATTTGTTACAGCAAAACTTTGTTGTTTAAAAAAATAATAATAATTAGAAAATTTGGAAGTTGGAAAGTGGCAAAATTAGAAAATTGAAAATTTTGAAAAGTGGAAAAATTCCTTAAAGATACGTTAAAATTTTCGAAAATACGAAGTAAGATCTTGAAAATTAGAAAAATTGAAAAAAACCGGTAAAATTTTAAAAATGTTAAATAATAATGAACAATCTAAAAACAACAACAATATTAATAATTATATTTCAAGGAGAAAAAGATAATCCGTGCCGTCGAATTAATTCCAAAACTACAAAATTCTCAGATTGCAGCAAAAGCGGATTTGTCTGAAACCTGATGACGTCACTAAATGTCTTCCTGTCAGATTAAAGTGGGAATAATGACAGATTAATTTTCTTTGAGATGGGATTTTTTTGGAGGGGGATGTTCGCCCAAAGAGGAAGACCTTGTTTCGTCCTCTTTGTTGTCGTTACATAATTAGTGCCTGTACCGCCTGGTCTCACTTTTTTTCGGAAAGAGTCAGCTGAACAAAAACGAGGAGAGCCAAATTTAGGGCGGAAGTTCAAAAGTTGGTAAAGAGGCACAATGACAGCGAGTCAAATGGAATGTGATGGATGGTCCCGGAAGAACAAGAAAGGGGGAAAAGAAAAAGGGTACAAAGACGATAAAACTGATCAGCCATAAGCACGATCCCCGTTCAGTCCCTGTTAGTATCGATTGTCCCTTTTGTTCTTGATATCAACCTTTTTTTTTATTCTCCTTGAAATTGTGGGGGACATTTTGGTTCTTCGATACAGATACAAGCAAAACCAGATAAGTTGCTTTTTTTGACAAGTCCAAAGAATTTTGGTCCTATCGAAATTTCATGTTTCGCAATTTAAAAAAAAAATTAAGAAATAAACAAAAGCGCGTTTAATTGTAAAAGAATTAAAAATTAGATATTGAAGAAACGCGCAATTTTGAAAAAAAACTGCAATTTTTTAACTGAAGGAAATTCGGGGTAAACTTGGTACTGAGAAAACAAAAATTTGAGGCTATCAGATATGCGGAAGTGACATACCCTGTGTTTTATAATATAAATAATAAAATAAAGGAGTTGTGGAAATTTTGCAAAGGGAATCTTCTATCGACAATGTTTTATCAAAGGGAATTTATTATCAATCGTCCCTTCTGTTCTTGACGACAACTTATTTTTGAAGTTCGAAGGGAAATTTCCCTTCTTCGGTACAGGTACGATGAAACCTCGCTGTTGCTTTGATACCATTCGATCAAGTCCAAGGAATTTTGATATTTAATTAACTTTGACAATTGAAAAAATAGACGGTAGGTGTTTTAATTGTTTAAAAAACGAAAATCGAATATTGAATCAACGTGTAACTGAAGAAAACTGGAATTTTTTTGGTTGGAAGAAATTCGAGGTACACTTGATATTGAAACAAAAAATTTGAAGGTATCGTATTTGCAGGAGTGACACATGCTGCGATTTTTGGAACAATAAAAGAAAATAATTATAGAAAATCTACACAGGTAATTTTCTATCAACAATCTACTATCAAGCGTCCCATTTATTTTTTATAACAACCTTTTTTTCTATTTTTATTTTCGAATTAAAAAATAAACAAGAACGAATTTAATTATAAAATAATTGAAAATTGGATATTGAAAAAGCGTGTAGTTGAAGAAAATTGCAGTTTTCTAATTGAAGGAAATTCGGGACCAACTTGATATTGGCAAAAAAAAATCTGAAGGTATCAATTATGCAGGAGTGACATGCTGCGATTTTTGGAACAATAAAAGAAAATAATTATAGAAAATCTACACAGGTAATTTTCTGTCAACAATCTACTATCAAGCGTCCCATTTGTTTTTTATAACAACCATTTTTTCTATTTTTATTTTTAAATTAAAAAATAATATTTTTATTTTTAAATTAAAAAATAAAAAAGAACAAATTTAATTATAAAATAATTGAAAATTGGATATTGAAAAAGCGCGTAGTTGAAGAAAATTGTAATTTTCTAATTCAAGGAAATTCGGAACCAACTTGTTATTGGCAAAAAAAAAATCTGAAGGTATCACATATGCAGAAGTGACATGCTGCGATTTTTGAAACAATAAAAGAAAATAATTATGGAAAATCTACACAGGTAATTTTCTATCAACAATCTACTATCAAGCGTCCCATTTGTTTTTTATAACAACCTTTTTTTCTATTTTTATTTTTAAGTTGAAAAATAAACAAGAACAAATTTAATTATAAAATAATTGAAAATTGGATATTGAAAAAGCGCGTAGTTGAAGAAAATTGCAATTTTCTCGTTGAAGGAAATTTGGGACCAATTTGATATTTGGAAAAAAATTGAAGGTATCGTATATGCAGAATTGACACACGCTGGGTTTTTTGGAACATCAAAAAAAAAAATAGTTATGGAAAATCTGCAAAGGGTAGGAATCGGTTTTCAAACATTATAACGCGTGTAGAAATAAAAGGGAAGGAAAAAAAATAGGAGGGTTGACATAGGAAGCAAATGCAAGGTACGTCGGAAAAGCAAGGCTCCTATTGTCCGGAAACGTTTTGCTGCACTGTGACAATCGTTGCAGACAATAGACGCCGTTAACACGTTCCCGTAACCATTTCATTGTTTGCCGACAATGCTTGGAAATAACACCGCAAGTATAGCATACAAACCTTAAATTAATACACGTATGTTCGGATTATCTCTCGTTAAAATCGATTCGTCTACCCCTTTTTTTCCATTTTTCACCCCATGAAAATCTCAATGGCGCTGCTGCACACGCTTGCTTTTGTCGCATCCCTTTTAGGAATTAATATGCTCTTTTTTTTGCATATTAATTAATAACCCACGTATGTGTGATACATTTCCAAGCGACGTAGAACGGAGGACAATTGCACTACGTCTGATAATCTGCCAGAGAATTGTTGCACATATATGCACTTAACTGGGACGTACGTCTGAAACATGTGACCAACCTTGTCGCTTGCATGCACACGACCCGATCCTGTAAACGCTACCGGGGAGGGCTGAAAAATGCAAAGTTATTGTGTACAGAGATAATTGTTGTAATTGCGATGGACCGTTTACGCGCAAAAATTGTCCTCGATTCTGGAAAATTGATGTCCAACCGGTAGAAACGATAAAGAGGAAGAATTAGTTCGTTCTTTGTTTTTATTTGGTCGAAAAGGACTTTTGTTAATCAAGGGTTTTGTAACAAAAATGCAAAAAAAAAAACATGCATGCCCTAGGGATTTTTTCAAAATTACTAGCACCCACGTAGGGTTTTGCTAGGGTTTTGTCTTTACGCGAAAAATTGTCCTCGATTCTGGAAAATTGATGTCCAACCGGTAGAAACGATAAAGAGGAAGAATTAGTTGGTTCTTTGTTTTTATTTGGTCGAAAAGGACTTTTGTTAATCAAGGGTTTTGTAACAAAAATGCAAAAAAAAAACATGCGTGCCCTAGGGATTTTTTCAAAATTACTAGCACCCACGTAGGGGAATTGCGCCCAAAACGGCATACTTTTTGTTTGAAGGCGTCGTAAGGCAAAACCAATAACAATTTAATGCGACCCAAAGCTGCAATAGAATCTATGTTTATTTCCCTTAGCTGCGACAAAAGTTTTCATTTTTATACGAATAAATAGATTTGTAATTTAAGATTTCGAAATATGACGTAAAAGTCCATTTTGCCCCGATATCCTGGGTAAAATGGCATACTGACGTTTTCTGCCGTATTATAATATACATTTTATTGTTTTATGTTTTTATTGTTATTCGACAATACAAAAATAACTCTCTTATAAAATAAAAAATTAAAAAATACATTCTTTGGTAGTACCTACCTGACAAAAATAGATCTCTCTCATAACGTAAAAAAAACTTTTTGTTAGTTCCAAACAAAAATTAGTATCATAAAGTAAAAAAAAATAAAATAAATTCTTTGTTAGCTCTTTGGCATTTGTTAACCATTCTGCCTAAAAGTTCCATATTATTATTCCATGACTCAGTTTTTACCGCTAAGGGCAAAATGACATGGTATGCCATTTTGGGCCAGCCGTAGATATGCCATTTTGCCCGTTTTGCACCAGTTTGGCTTTTGTGTTAGTAAGATTGTACAGGTTAGATATTCAGAGATGAAACTACGCAAAGTACATTCTACTAGTATGTATGCTTCCTAGCGTAGAAGCTCCCAAATGAAAAGTGCAATTTATTGCCATAGAGTGCATTGATAATTGAAGAGAAAATAATTTCGTGAACATGATTTTATCTTAATGTCGACGTGTCAACCGTCAACCGCGACGCACGGTGCAGCCATGTAGGTCTGTGGGCAGCTAATGACGTAACAGTATATTTGTACTATTTGCAACATTCAAATGTGCACGATAGGATCAAAACCCTCAATATGCCGTTTTGACCAGATATGCCGTTTTGGGCGCAATTCCCCTAAATATCCCAGGGATTTTAGGACACGAAATTTCAGCCCCAGTCAAAAGCAGGAACGTGTTCCAGTTCGTTCCTAAATGTCCGGAACGGCAATTGGTGAAACGGAAGATCCCTTTTTGCTGCTCTGCCATTACTGGGTAGGTACCATTAGCGTGAGCGTTGCACGGTGCATCGTGGAGTGCATCGTCGAGTGCATCGGGGCATAGGTTTTGGCATAAACTCACAGGCAGCTTAGGGGCCCGAGTAGCAAACGGAATAGCACTATGCTGCCGCAATGGTAACGGCTTAAATCATTAAGGGCTTGTTTACTACCGCAAGGTAACCACCACCAACCCCAACGCGGTACTCGCTTTCTACCGACGTGCTCCTTCATATGTACCCCCGTGTGTGGGTGGGCACACACATCGGGCGTTCAATCCTCAGGAAAGCGACTGTAATTCCAGCAGCAGCGATAGACGGAATGGAGAACGCCGGAGATACACGTAGATTAGACGGAAACGAACGCACGAGGGTGCCCACGCTTTCTATTGCACACCCCCAGTCGATTCCTCTGTGCAACGGAATGTATGTATGTATGTGTGCATGTGTGACGCGGTTCGCCAGGTATAGGTGCATGCACACACGCTCTTCTCGGTATCAGTCCTATCGGTTTCCTTGCTTCGGCCGATCTAACTCGCGATTTCCACTTACATGCCACTTTACAATACCCCGGAGAACACCCATAACCCTTTATGAATGGCTCGAAACATGCACGAATTCACCGGAGAGATACACTTATCGAACGATCGATATGGTTATCTATTCCGTGTATATCGGGGCTAATTTTAATTGATTTTACACGACTTGCGGGTATCGTTGTTACGATTCTCGTGTCGCTTTTATTGGAATCGATTGTGTTCTGAAACGAAAGGGGTAATTTAATTTGTGGGCTTGGATGTTAAATAAATGGGGGAATCCTTGATATCGATTATTAAAATATTACAATAATTTTATTACCGCATTAAATTATTGTTTATTGAAAATATTTATTTGGCCGAAGGTTGTAAATTAATATGGAATTTTTCCTCAGTTTTCCGGTTCTTCAATTATTTATTTCATTAAAATAAATAGATTGTCATATTCGTGTAACAACAATTTTTTTTTATTTAACAGTTTGTTACAAGCAAATTTACTCCGGTGAAATGGTAAAAAAAAATTGTGGTAAATAAATTTTTTAGAATATATTTTTCAATTTGTTGTTTAATAATTGTTTAATCGATTTGTGGCATTGCCGGTTAAAGAAAATATGATTTTATTTAATTTTTATTTATGATTTTATTTGATTAAATTCTACTTTTGCATAATTAATTGTTTTTTTTTTCAATTACCCCAAATAATTCGGACGAGAATAAGAACCCAAATCAGGAATAAACCCCAGCAACTCGCGCAGTTCATTAACAAATCGAAATCTCATCGAGACAAGGGAGGAGGAAGCTGCTGGGGGAAAAATCAGTAGCTGGAAACTCCCTAGGGGCGAGGATCGGTAAGAGGACCTTCCGTGAGACAAACAAGGCCTTTATAAACTTTGCCTTGGGGGATATTTAGGACTTTCATGGAAGCCGTGAAAGAGAAAGCTTTTACCGATGCGCTCGATAGAGAAACGAACCTCATACCTCTTGATTTCGAGCGAATCTGCGCAGGTACTGATTTTCACATGCAAGTGAAAAATATTCGATTTCAATAATTTCAAATGTTAATTAGGCTACCATATTTTTCCATTGTTTATAAATCAAACGCTTTCTCCAAAGTAAAGTATAAAACAAAATTATAAATTTTTTCAAAAATCCAAGCAAATATTTGTAGCGCAGTTAATTTCCTTTGTTATATATTGGAAATAAATAATTATGACGTAGTTTAAAGATAGAAATTAACAAAAAGTTAAAAAATTTGTATTCGATCAACCCTTGGCTGACCCACTTTACCAGAACAACGTAATTGGCACTCTGGGGCTTTTCAAATTCCATCAATAAAAAGTTGTATCGCGTCAAAGCTATTGACGTTTTTTATTTAAAAAAATTGCATAGGGTAAACACACCAATAGATGGACAAACATTATTTCCAAAAGTAATTACATTAAATTTAAGAACGAAATCGTAAAGTTATAATTTTTGTCATATATAAAATTATGTATTTTATATACAAGGAAATACCTATATGGAATTGATATTTCCTGTTTTATTTTTTTCGAAATTTTTTAATTTACGTTTTTATACCTTTTGCGTTATAAATTGCAATATTCAATCCCACTGTTATCGCTTGCTTAAATTATTAAGGGGTTAGGCCACTCTAGGATTTTCGAAAAATCGATTTTTTTTATGGTCTTAAATGGTCCCTTGGTATCTCAAAAATGATGTCCCAAAAGATTATAGCCGGGACAAATCTCAAAGTACTCGATTTTCGAATTTTAGTACACGGCCGCCCGGTCCGCAGCGAGCTACTACTCAAAACTTCAAACGCGTTTATCTCGAAACTACACTTTTCAAAATTGCCGGAAACAGAACTCGGACAATTTTCAACCGATTAACTCGAAATTTTAAATATATTTATTAAATTACATTACCCATAAAAGTACATATCACTTTTTTTTAAATATTGCATAGGGTAAACACACCGGACACCCTCCAATAGATGGACAAATATTATTTCCAAAAGTAATTACATTAAATTTAAGAACGAAATCGTAAAGTCATAATTTTTGTTATGGCTATATGTAGTCCTGATTGCAAAAAGTGGTTTTTTTCATCTTTATATTTGTAATAATGATCAAAAAAAATATTTAAATTTGACGTGACAAAGTTTTGCTACAAGAGCGCCACCACTAGTAAATATGTGACAGATGTCCGGTAAACGTTGTTTGTTATTACTATTATAAATGAATAAAAAAATAAGGTATGCATACATTGTTATGCTTGTATTTCACTAAAAAAGCTATAAATATCGTAATAAAATAATAAAATTACAAAAATATAAGAAAATTTAGCGTCCATCTATTGGTATTGGCTGTCCATCTACTGGAGATTTTGTCCATCTACTAGGGTTTTGGTCTTTTTCATAAATTTTTCTTTTTTGTTAATTACTACGAAGTTTCAGAAAGTTTTAGTAATTTTTTTCTAGTTAATTCCATATTTTTACATTAATATAATTCATTTTATTATAACTTATTTGTATTTTAGTATATTATTTTGATAAAAAAGCATGAGAGTTTGCTTAACCGTAATTGGTGCATTTACCCTAACTGTTGCCAAATATTATTTTATAAAAATATAATATTTGTACAGTATGAACAAAAATTTTCTTGTAAGGAAAAAAAACCTAAATTAGAGTTGGATCAGGCTAGGACATGACATCCTGATGATATGCATTTGTAAACCCGCATTTGGATGAAAGAGTCCTGATCCTTAAAATTCGAAATCCTTTTTTGAGCCTGACAAATTCCACTTTCCAAAAACCCAAACCCTGCTCTGGGAGAGGTCTAATGGCGAACTCTTTGGAATCGAGACCTAAACGTATATGTACTTTGCAGAAATCCCAGCTCCCAACTCATTCCTTCTATCCACAGATAGTTAGTTCCTTATCGGTTTTGGACAACGCGAGCTGCAGGATACTCCATAGGCATCGGAGTTTACATTCTCCCTCTCTTTGTTTGCCCGGAACTTCCGGCTGCTCGTCTGAGCGTACACACGCGTTAGCCTTCTCTTGTTTAATCCCCATCCATCGACTGCTATTTCTCGATTACACTTATGAGGTTTCCCCGGGAACACAAACGTTCTGGCCGGACCTTATTTCGCTAATTTCTGGGGTTATCGTGAAAAGTTCAAGCCGGGTCACGATTTATCCCAAGATCTGACGATTGTCGGTCAGATAACGACCCGATCGCTGGAGCTCGTGGCCTCCGTAGGTCCGATACGGGTTCGCTATCGACGCGTTTACGACTTCGACCCGGAATTCCAATATCGAGATACTTCGACTGTGCGGGATCAGGTGGTTACGGAAAAGGAGGTTCTCGATGGGGTCAATTTTTGGCCCATTGTGGGACCAAACCCTGATTCGTTTTTTCTTAAGATTTTCTTTTTAAGTTACAATATTTAAATCTTCATTTTGGACAAACAACAACGTTGTTTGTAATTTTCTGAATTGGAAAAAATTCAATTTTTTAAATTGTCCCGTTTCAGTTAAGACTTTATGGGCCATAGAGGGCATGGTACCGCCGCGTACTATTTTTTTTAGCGTGACCTTCAAAGGGCTAACAATGAAGCCCAAAGTACCCAAAAAACGAAGACGATATTTCCAAAATTGAATGATGAGCCGCAAACGGGCTCATCTCCATCAAGGCCATTGAAGACAGAGTGTAATTGATTAGACAACTTCGGTTCGAACTCAACAGGAAGTTTGTCACCAGACGAGGTGTTTACGGCTCGGAATCCAGGCTGACTGTAACCAGCGTTTGATACATACCAAAGAGGAAAACATAAATCCCGCTAGCGTAGGCATGAAAAGCAATCAGAGTTGTTTCCAAAGTTGTTCCCAATTTCGACAAAGATATCTTGGAAGGATTCTCTTCTCCTCCCCAAAATGTACCCTTTGTATGTACGTGTCTGTAAGGGGAAGGGCTTGTACGTATGCATATTTAGAGAGCACAGTTTGCTGAAACTCAAATCTTCTTGACTCCCATCCTCGCTCTCATTTCGGAAGCTAACTTGTGCACAAGAATATCACGCGCATAAAAGGATTGAAGGCATGTTTTCCCCGTGTGTTTATGTATCCACGAATCTCTCGTGTTCCCGAGGAATTGAGGATGAAGAAAGTCACTCTACTTTCCTCTCGACTGTGGCTGCGCTGTTGTACATACCTAAATTCTGTCACCAACGTCATGCATGTAGAGAGACATGCACGCTGCTACGCTACTCTTGTTGAATGCATTCATCAGTAAGCTTCCCTCGCGAGAAATTACGAGCGATCTTAATAAAGCTTAAGTTCAAGATGACTCCAGCGTATGCTAGCAGGCAAACAGCCGTTGCTCTGCGCTAACTTCGAAACAGCGATACGGTTTGAAAGATTTCCAGGGCGTGGCAGTCATTTGTTTGTATTTCCCGGGAAATGCAGTTCTACTGGCATTTGTGTGCTTACTATAATTGTATTTACGATTTCATGGTTATTTGCAACAATGCAGCCAAGAATTAGTAACGATTTTGGCCGTCAGAGGAGCCCTCATCCATATAGAGACTCCGCTATAGGTTAGGTTGCAATAGTTCGCCAATAGAACGCACACGCGTGGGTCACGTGATCCAAACAGTAATTAGGACCTAACCTCTATCGTCTTTATTACGATTGGCGGAGCCTCTAGGGTAAATATTGGTAACTAGATGTTGGTAATATACTTTTGCCGTCGCTAGATGGGGTATGTTTGTATATTTCTTCTTCCACTAAGGTTTGTATTCCTTGATTAGCGAAACGACTTGGTCTGGATTTTTTTTTATCCGAGCAACTACTGTACCTACGGCAGCTCTGTTTTCCAAGGTATGATTATATGCAATAATGGTACCAAGAATTCGTAACGATTTTGCCCGACAGAGGAGCTCTTGTCGATTTAGAGACTCAATTACTGCAGGTTACGTTGTAATTGTTTACCAATAAAATGCAAAATCATGAGTCACATGTGACATAAATAGAGATTTGGACCTAACCTTCATCGTCTCTATTACGACTGGAGGAGCCTCTAGTGTAAGTATTGGTAACTAGTTGTTTGTATTCTACTTTTAATGTCGCTAGGTGGAGCTTGTATGTACATTTCTTCTTCCACTAAGTTCTGCATTCTTCAATGTCTGTAACAAACTGGTGTTTAACTACTTAACCGAGCAATCGCAGTTGCATTTTCTATGCTAGGGTTTATCTTCAATAACGGTACCAAGAATTAGTAATAATTCCGCCCACCAGAGGAGCCCTCGCTTATACAAACACTCTGCTGCGGGTTAGTTTGTGATTGTTCACGAATAGAATTCACAATCACAAGTCACGTGAGCCAAACCATGGATTTAACCTAACCTGTATCGCCTCTATTACTACTGGCGGAGCCTCTACTGTAGATATTGGTAACTAATTGTTCGTATTCTACTTTTGCTATCGCTTCGTGGAGCATGTTCGCACATTTCTTCTTCTACTGTGTCCTGTATTCATCAATATATGTAACAAAATGGTATTTATCTATTTTAGCGATCAATTGCAGTTGCATTTTCCATGCTATGGATACCTTCAATCACGGTACTTAGAATTAGTAATATTTTCATCCACCAGAGGAGCTCCCGTCTATATGAAGATTCCGCTACAGGTTAGGTTGCGGTCGTTCACCAATAAAATTCACAATCGCGAGTCACGTGACCTAAACCATAACTAGGAGTTAACCTCCATCGTTTCTATTACTACTGGAGCAGCCTCTAGTGTAGATATTGGTAACTCGTTGTTACTATTGTACTTTTGCCGCCACTAGATGGCGTTTAAGGTCATCCACTGAGGTCCGTATTCTTCGATATACGTCGCGACTTGGTGTGTGCACTACATCTTAGCCGATAAAGCGGCGAACGTCTTTCGTCAGAGTCCATCCATTGTGGTCCGAAGTAGCGACTTCGAAAGGCGCACATCCAGAAGACGAGTTCGCATCAGCTACGTCAGATTCGATATACAGCGGAGGCAAAGTGGTCTCGGAAGGTAACGCGAAAGGAGTAGAAATGGATGGATAGATGGATGGACTGGGAAAGAGAAAGCCAAAGCAGCAGACGAGCCAGGAATTTATCATTTCGTATAGCTCAAGTACCGTAGCGGCGACAAGGCTGAAATTGCAGTATTTGGGAGTCGAGTGGAGGCTCGAGAGGAATGGAGTAGTGGATTCGAGGGTTGAGAGAGACATTCAATGTCTCTCTAACTATCTCTCTGTCTTACACGTCGACTGTAGTACCTACATACGTACAAAATACCAAAGGGACTCATTCCAATAACTACAAACACAGATATTGTATGTATGGCCAAAAAAGGAAGAGGAATCGTGGCTTTTGGGGGGTGGCATGTATTGTAACGGTGTCAGTATCTTGCATAGTCTCTGGAGCATTATGGTGATAATATGTGAGGCTGTAGAAGGCTAATTATGTAGCGATTTGATAATCTGTATCAGGTGGTGCTTGGGAAACTGGAGGTATAAGATGTAATTCATAATGTCAGTGTAACATATACCCATGCCACGTCCATTTTTCCTTCATTTATATGGATTTAACACGTCAACTGCCTTGTCGGTAACCGGTGACCGACATTAAACTTTCCGTTCAAGCCGCGCTGGTTATGATACATGCTATAGCGTATACTCTTGCGACCCACGCGGCGCGAATATGGATTCACGTAAATTTGATCTAACGGTTAACGCGTTAAACTTTGTCTGTAACATTTTATGCAGCTTTTTAAGTATCTCTGAGCGAGTTAGATGTTGCTGGATCAGGAAAAAATATTTTTTGAATGCATCTAATCCTCGAACACCAGACTGATTATATTTTTTACCAATTAATTCTAATTTTTAGGTCAAATTTGGTATTTTAGAATTCTAATTTTTAGGCAAAAACGCAGTTCTAATTTTTACCTAAAAATTGGATTCTTGGACTATAATTTTTACCTAAAAATTAGAATCAAAGGTTTTTTCGAATAATTCAACATGATTTTGAATTCAGATTTTCAAAATTTCAAATAACAAATTGTTTCATATATTTTTTTTATATTTCTTCTTGGAAATATTTTCTGTAAATTATATTTTTTTAGAAAACACCCTGTTTTTGGATATACAATATTTTCTGCATAAATATATTTGCAAAGTTACATTTTACAAATATTTCTTGTTCTGTCACAGAAACATTTAATTTACTCAGCAATGCCAAATATGCGAATGAAATATTATAAACAAAATTTGAGTCAATAAAAATTAAGAAAAAAAAATTGATAGATTCAAATTCTGCGTGGACCTAAATTTTCTTTGAAATGTAACGATGCTGTCGTATATAGATTTCTTGTTACTAGAAAGTCTCGAATTTTCCGACGGAAATAGACAAGTTTGCAGTTACAGTCTAGCAGCGGGTTACGGAAAAGTTGTAGAACGAAATAAAGTCCGAGAGAAATTAGGGCCGATTTGAATTTCTACAAGGGCTTTTAGAGGTACAATTACGAAATCTACAGGTCGTCCATCGACCTATCGAATTGTCGCAGTGCGGTAGCCAGAGAGAGAGAGAGAGAGAGACTCCATAGTACGGATAGGCTTTAGTCAGGTGCTCGAAGAATAGCTCTAAAACTCGACTAATGTCAGCAATTGAACAAGAGGTAGATAAATAGATGGGTCCAGAAGACAAAGAGAATGATCAGGCGACAGGGAAAAAGACACAGCCAGACGGAGAATGAGGATGGGTTGAAAATCGAATAGGAAAAGTGTGAAAATGACATTAGCTTTTCTGTTTCGTTTAATGGCAATGAGCTTGTACCTTCTGTATATTTATGTGTTTTTTATTGCCGTTTTTCGTAAAAGTATATAATTATGTAATTTATATTTGCTAACAGCGTTCCTGTACTTCGATTTTACGCACTCGTTTGTGTGCGTAAATTACCAGATTATAGTACTTATTTAGTTAGTGTGCGTAAAATGCATTTAGCGTGGGTAAAATTGAATTTAGGCACTTGTTAAGAAAAATAGAAGAAGACGAAAATAGAGCGTAAGGTGATTATCGCACTCGTCTCATTTGTCGCCCTCGTTTCACTGGGGCGACAAACCGGACTCGTGTGATAATCGCCTAGTTTGAGCCCTTGTTGGGTAATATACAATTTCATATTAAAGTTATATTTATTTTTGCGACTATGCTGTAATAATAATAGTATTTTTACACAATAATTGGTATTGGGTGTATAATTATAAAATAAATATTATTTTTATTAAAAGACTGAATATTAACGATTGAAGATTGGAATTAAAGATTAATGATTGGAATTTTCATTTAACGAAAATTTTTGTTAGCAAATACAGTGGAAACCCAATTAAATAATCGGTATTTAGATTAAATCCTGCTGTAGGGATGAAAATTTCACGACACAAAAAGAGTCGAAAATTTGGTCAACCATTTTGGATTTGACATTTTGAATTCTGCAAATTAGTCAATGAATTCATAATCAGCCAATCAAAAAAAAACCCGTGTATCAAATTTGATGAAAAATTGATGCATGGGAAAATTCATGCTATGGCTGTCACTAGACTCAGGCACTTGACACTAGATTCAGGGATCTAGTGACCCGGTTTCGGCGTCGGAGGGTAGCAAAATTGAAGAGACGTCCACATAAAAATTGGCTGAGCCATTTTGAATTTTGCAATTTTTGACTTTAGATTCAAAATCGATAATCCAAAAAACCTTGGGGTGTCAAGTTTTATCCAGATCCGTGGAAAATTTGTGGGCGAAGTTGGAGGTGTTAAAAATATGATTATGTGACCCATCACCACTTTTGTCCACCATTTCCACTGAAGTGGTTAACACGTTATGTCAAATTTACGTGAATCCCTATTCACGCCGCGTGGGTCGCAAGGGTATACGCTATTGCATTTGTCATAACCAGCGCGGCCTGGACGGAAAGTTTAGTGTCGGTCACCGGTGACCGACATGACAGTTAATGTGTTAAGGGGGTAAGGTCACCTGTAAGAAGAAAAAGTATATCAATTTTTTTTTACAACTTTTATTATAAAAATACATTTTTCAAATATACATTGAAATTTGTACCTACTAAATACTTACTAAATTATTTTTTCGAAATCCCTAGTATGTAGTATAAACATACTAGAGATTTGTTAAAAATTTCCATTTGGCGCAAGGTTGGTGGGAATTTTGGCCAATGTGGGAATTTTGGAAGAAGTAAGTAAACAAAAAGTTACACCACTTTTTATCAGATATATATACATAATTTTGGTTTTTGTTTTGTTTTTGGGTTTAAAAAATTCAGAACTTTCGTAATTTTTTTTTCTTTCCAAATTCCGACATTCATTACATAAAGGATGGTCTTCCAGAGAAAATGAGCCATTGCGGAGTCAAATCGGTCAATCGGTGCTCCTTGAACCTTGCGACAAATGGAAATTTTTAACAAATCTCTAGTATGTTTATACTACATACTAGGGATTTCGAAAAAATAATTTAGTAAGTATTTAGTAGTACAATTTACAATGTATATTTAAAAAATGTATTTTTATAATAAAAGTTGTAAAAAAAAATTAATGTACTTTTTCTTTTTATAGGTGACCTTACCCCCTTAATAGAGTAACATCCGGAACAGTTGGAACCATAAAATTGTATCACTGTCCCGGTTCCAATTTGGGTTCCTCAAAAATAAATGTAATTGGTTCAATTCCGGGTTCACTATGGCTCCCGGTTTCGATTTCGATTCGATCACTATCCCTGCCCTGGCAAAGGAATCGAAGAAAAGGTGGTAGTTCGTCTAACCCGCAAACATGGAATACAAGGCTGACGTTTCTCGAGACACTGCACACAGGATCCGAGGAGTCGGATATACGTGTGAATCTGGATGAGAGATCGCAGAAGTAAATAAGAGAGTAATTAATGCTCGGACAACAATCGGAGCAGCTTTGTGTACCTACTTTATCAAGCTTTTGAGAAATTGGAATTTACGTCAAGGTACACGAGCATCTCTCACGATGCAGCTCGCTGCAGTACAGCTTTCGAGGTGAACTCTGATTACTTTGTACCGCAGGATATAATAGTGCAAGCAGTGGGTTGTGTCTGTCCCTGCGTCTGTCTCTTTCGCTCTTCTTCGGCTTTGTGTCTTAACCTACAACAAATATATCTACACCCCCGCTATTCTGCTTGGTACCAGTATTCGCATTTCTACCACTACTCTATCATTGCTATAGTACCGTTACGTAGCAGTACGTGCTATTAGTGTATACGTACTGCGGAGTCTGCTTCAACAATAGCCCCCTCGTTCTCACTCACTCTCTCTCTCTCTCTCTCTCTCTCTCCTAAGAACAGTTCCTTCGAGTTTACATTTCCTCTTATAAAGCTGTGCAGGGTTCGGAGATACCACTAGTATTGGTGTTTCCGAGTATTGTCAGCCCCGATACTGCTTCTCGATGCTATTAGGATTGCGATAGGTGTGTAAAGTTCGCGTTTGGTATTGACAATGTAACGGGATGTTCCTCCGAACGGTCGGAGATATCTACTGCACCGGAGTGCATTCGAGTTTCCAGTCGGGCAAAGTTTCCCGACCAGAGATTGTACCGGAACAGACACGAAGGAGTCTCATTAGAACCGTTGGCAAAAATCAAGCTAATAAGTTGTAACGAATTCGTCCGTCAGAGGAGCTGTACTCGCTAGAGGGACGTCCCTTTGTTTGTTACCTTCCGAGCATTTTCATATTTTAAGGAGGTTCTTGCACAAATATTTATGAACTCGGCTGTAATATTTTCAATGGTTCAAGCTATGCCCAATCTTATGGTAATTTTACTTTATGGTGTTACCGTGTAAAATTTGATGAAATTAAATCTTGAAATTGTTACTTTTTTACGTGTACTCTTATGGGACTGCATGAAAAAATGATATTTCTGAAGCGTGAACAAATTTTTGAACAATATAAAATATATGAATTTGAAGATAAAAGCTTCCTCTTTCGGATTACATTTTGTAAATAACTTGCAACCGTGGAAAATTTTGAGATATTATATGTTAAAGTGAGTAAACTTTGATTACATCCGGTTATCTGTAGGGAAGCCATGTTTTTCATATCAACGCGACTGCGCGAGAGAAGCGCGCACGTCTATGCGTCTATGACTGGGCATTCTCGTAAACCTGGGCCGGAAGTATACTTTTCGGTTACTCACGGGTTAATCGAGTTATAGTCTATTTATTTTAATAAAAAGTAGACAATGCGCGCAACAAATGTAATGTTTACGCTAGAATTGTTTATTGAAAATCATTTTCAATTTTTAAACATAAAATACATACATAAATATTTGCATTCATTTTTTTGTAACATTTGAGTTCAGTTGTACTCGCAAGAGCCTCCTTAATTGGATTTTTAATATATATTTGCTATATCAAAAATTCAGATCTGTGACGTCATTCCAGTCGCTGTTACATATCAAAATGAAGCTAACGAGTTGTAAGGGATTTGTCCGTCAGAGGAGCTGTTGTCGCTAAAGAGACTTCCCTTTATTCATTAATTAAGAAGAACTTATATATACTTGTTAAATGTTCCGGTTGGATCTTGGACATCTGTTCTGCCGGAAATTTAGATTTATGACGTCATTCCAGTCGTTATTGTATAAGTCTATCAATTAAAGAACGATCGTGGAAAATAGCTGGTTCTAAAATTATCGTACGTGCGAAACGGCAGCACGTACGATACGTTTTATCGCTAAAGTTTTCTTTTAATAGTCTTTTCCATTATCAGCGAGCTTTCCGAGTACACAGAAACACACACACACACGTACTGGAGAGTTAAAACGTGATACTTGACTTGACTACTTGACAGCATCCATTAGAAGGAGTTTACTTAGAGACTCAAAGGACAAGACGATGTCATACCTTTCCCATAACAACACCTTCTCAACTCCCTTCGATTCTTGTTGCCGTTATATAAAATTATCGCTCGAGAAGGTTCAAAATGTGTAATCATAGATAGTTTTTTTTTATAAATGTAGAGAAAAACTGGAAATGCACTTCAAATCCTGTTCAAAAAATATTATTTTTCCACGATTTGGATAATTTATAAGTTAATAAATTACCCAAATCGTGGAAAACTGTATTGAACGGTACCTGCTTTTAAATGTGACCAAAAAATTACGTTAGAAAATGTCCTTTCTGCACAAATAAAAAAAGAAAAAAATAGAAAAAAATCCTTTTGCAAAGAAATTTTCCTAAGAACGTAATCGTATTTTCGAATTTCTCGAAATTTGTTTCAAACAAAGCCTTGCAGTGATTTAAGGGGGGATTGCGGTGTAGCAGGTTCAAAAAATAGAATTTTTTTTCTTTGCATAAATCAAAAGTACAATGTTTCAAGAAAGTGTTTCAAACGTAGTATCGCAATTAAGTAGCAGCTGTAAGTATCGTAAAACTTCGCCAAAAAGTTTAAACGCAATTATCTCTCGAAACTACGTTTTTCAAATCGGTGTCCAGGATAGCGCAAAAACTAATCAATCGATCAACTTCACAGAAGGCTTAATCCAATCGATATACATTTCTCCTGGGGTTGTACCAACAATTTAAATAGAATTATTTAATTTAATATTATTTAACGACATTTTTAGTGGCAATGTGTAATCAATTTTCGTGTCAAAAAATTCATTTTTTCTTCAAAATCCTAGGACTTTTTTGATTCTTCGTGTTTTCTTTTATCAAGTGGTATAACCCCAGCATAAACTATTTACCTTTAAGAAAATTTTTCATTTTTAGTTATCGGATGCTTGTAACAGGTGCTATACTAGACACCAACAATCCGGAAGTGTTTGGCAGGATTATGAATACTAAATAAATAATACAGAAAATGGCAAGAAAAAATTTTTTTTCAATATTTCATGGATGCTTCTTCGTATCCCAAAAGAGATTATTTGGGAATTATTAATAGTTTTCCACAAAAAAAATTCATGAAAATCACCTATTTTTGAAGCTGTTACACCGCAAAATTCCCCTTAATAAAACTGGCGGCCTTGAAACTTTATCAAATAAATTCAGATAGAACCATTTCGCTCGAAATATATCTGGAATAATATTTATAATAAGTCCTATAATTAATTTATGTCAAATATGCAAACTCTCAGGAATCTATTATTTTGGAAAATCGAATTTGGAAAAATCATATGAATTTTTTAGGAATATTGAAATTCAAAGGGTAGATATTGCGGTAAAAAGTTTCTTAAAGATTTTCCAAGACATTCTGAATTACATTTTTCAATTTTCATACTTTCCTTAATATAAATTTTAACAGATATTTTGTCCCAGGATCATCGAGTATTGACTTTGTAAGTGAATAAATAAGTAATCACACAAAATTGATTTTTTATTGTCTTAAATTCTAGGAAATTTTTATTTCTCATGTTTAGCCTTATCATAATATAAATGACAATATTTTATTCCGAAGATATCGATTTCGTTAATTATTGATTTTGTAAATAAGTAAACACAGAGAATTGAACTTTCCTATCTTTTATATTCCAGGAAGCTTTAATTTTTCTTTAATTTTACCCTTTCTCTGATATAATTTGCTATCATTTATTCCAAAGTCATCAATTTTTTTTAATTAGTGATTTTATAAACAATTAAACACAAGTAATATATGTTTTGTGTCTTAAATTTCCGGAAATTGAAAATTTTCAAATTTCAAAGTCCGAAAATAAATTCGAAATAATTTCTAAAAAACCTAACAATAATTTCGTCGTGTAAGTAAATTGTCAAAAACACATTATTTCGGAAAATCGTAATTTATGCGAGTTTTCCAGGAACGTGGAAATTCGAAGGGTAGAAACTTTTTCAAATTACATTTTTTTTATTCTATACTGTTAATGTGTATGTTGATCGAAAATGATCGATTTCTTTAATTACTAATTTTATAAACAATTAAATATATATAATTCGTGTTTTCTGTCTCAAATTTTCGATAATTAAAAATATAAAAATTTCAAATTTCGAAAACAAATTCGAAATAAATTCTTAAAAATCTAACAAATAATTTCAGCTTATATCCAAATTTTCAAAAATGCATTATTTTGAAAAATCGCGCTTCATACGAGGTCTCCAGGAACGTGGAAATTCGAAGGGTAGAAACTTTTTCAAATTACATTTTTTTTATTCTATACTGTTAATGTGTATGTTGATCGAAAATGATCGATTTCTTTAATTACTAATTTTATAAACAATTAAATATATATAATTCGTGTTTTCTGTCTCAAATTTTCGATAATTAAAAATATAAAAATTTCAAACGTCGAAAATAAATTCGAAACAAATTCTAAAAAACCCAAAAATCAATTTTCACGTGTATGCAAATTCTGAAAAATGCATTATTTCGTAAAATCGCAATTTATACGAGTTCTCCCGAAACGTGGAAATTCGAATGGAAAATTCGTGTTTGTTGTCTTAAATTTCCGATAATTAAAAATATAAAAATTTCAAACGTCGAAAATAAATTCGAAACAAATTCTAAAAAATCCAAAAATCAATTCCGACGTGTATGCAAATTCTGAAAAATGCATTATTTTGGAGAATGTCAATTTATACGAATTCCGCTGGAACGTGGAAATTCGCTGGGTAGAAACTGCGGGAATACTTTCGGTAAAAAGTTCCCTGGAGATTTTCCGAGATATTCCGGATTAAACGTAACGTCACTTTTCGCAAAAAAGGGAAGAGACTTTAGCAAAATGCTTTAATTCCATTAGAGGAAGTAATTGGAATATTAGGGAAAGAAGAAAAAAAAAAGAATTACTACCTTTTTCATTGCATAAAGCATCGCTGCTACTAATATTCTTGATTTCCTACATTTTCTTTCCCGTCCATCCTAAAAAACGGGGGTGGGCAAGGGCAATTTTTTTTTTTTTTTTTTTTTCGTTGCATGGAAAGTTAGGCTGAAATCTTTCGTATTTCAGCGAATCCGTGTCTTTGGCTGGTTAGTGACGTTGCTAAAGCCGACTCTGTGCATGCACATAGGGCGAATACTTTCGTAAGGGAGGAAAAGTGGGTATATGAGTACAAAGGTAACGAGTACGACGTTGACTATTAAGCTCATCCTGGACGAAATCCCTTAAGCCAATTTACGCACCTAACTTGACTTGCGACCTTATCTTCCCTCCCGGTACGACGATAGGACGTAATCATGAAAGAACGTGGAATTGCTAAAATGGATGGAAAGAAAATTGGAAGGAACACGCCGAAATACAATGTTAGTGATTGCGGATCCTCCGAAATTGACCGTCGAGCAAATTACGGGCTTGTATTTATGCAAATAGGTCAGATTTTGTTGAAATTTTGTCCCTCCGTATGAAAATGCATTTTAACACGTTGACTGCCACGTCAAATTTACCTAAATTCCTATTCACGCCGCGTGGGTCGCAAGGGTATACGCTATTGCATTTGTGCCAACCAGCGCGGCCTGAACGGAAAGTTTAGTGCCGGTCACCGGTGACCCCCACGGCAGTCAACGTGTTAAGGGGAGTTTCCAGGTTTCCAAAGTCGATTGATTTTCTGGATTATTAATTACAGGATTCGAATAGTTCAATTCCCTTACTGAAGGAAAATAAAAAATCCTTCTTGAAAATTGAGAGAAATTTATATCTTTCAATCTCATAATTTTTTAATGAAAAAAAAAAAAAATAAATAATTAAAATATTTTTTTGGTTCAAAGTCCAGGATTTCTTGAATTATTAATTTTATTATTCGGAAAGGAAATTTTGACTTCCTTTACTGGAAGGAAGAATTAGTTTTTGAAAAGTTTGTAAACATTTTTGTTTTTCAATTTTTTACTTCTCTTGATGTGAGTAAAAATATTTATTTTATTACAAATCATCGATTTTTTAAATTATTAATTTTGGTATTGGAAAAGTTCAAAAATTCTTTGCCGAAAGAAAAAATTCGTCTTGAAAGTTGAAGAAAATGGTGGTTTTCCAATTTCATATTTTTTTTGGTGTAAATTACAATACGTATTTTAATTGAAAATCATCAATTTCGAGCAGTATCAATCTTTGGTATTCGAAAAATTCAATTTCTTTGCTGAAAGAAAAAAATGTGTCTTGAAAAAATTGAGGAAAATAGTTGTTTCTCAATTTCAAATTTTTTCTGGTGTAAATTATAATATGTTTTTTAATTGAAAACCATCAATTTCGAGAATTATTAATTTTTTTATTCGAAAGGTTCGATTTCTTTGCTGAAAATAAAAAAATTCGCCTTTGAAATTGTCAAAAATTCTTGTTTCTCAATTTCATACTTTTCCTGATGTAAATTATACTTAGTATTATGTTTGAAAATCATCAGTTTCTAGAATTATTAGTTTTAGTGAACATTTTTATTTCCCATTTTTATTCTTTGTGCGATATATGTAAATTTCAATATTTTATTCCAAAGCCATCAATTTTTAAAATTAATCATTTTCTAAATAAGTAGAAAAATCGAAATAAAAAATTGCTTATTATTAATTATTATACAGCGAGAACCAATTAATTGTAAGAATTCTACCTTATTTTTTAAAATAAACTTGATCATGCAATTTTTACACTCAAATTACCCCAAAAACACAGGATTTCAAATTAGAATTTTGAGAAAGAAATTTTTGACAAATGTACACTACCGGTCAAAAGTTTGGGTCCACTTACTTTATTTTAACATTGTGAAGTGGTTCCAAACTTTTGACCGGTAGTGTACTTGAGGCCTACAATTTTTCATAAATTCCTGGTTTTTAAAATTTGTGAGTTTATAAGAAGGGGATTGTTTATTTTTATTTTATTCACTTTATATATTTATTATTTTAAATTTGGCATTATAATTATTTATTATTATAAATTTGTCTGGTCTTGCAAAAAAAAATATTTTTATATTGAAATTGGCTGAATTGCAGAAGAATGTTGGCAAAGAAAAAGGATAATCTCCTCCCTCTTATCTCCCTAAACGATATCGGTAAGAGAAAAAGATCGGGTCAAATAGAAGGTTCAAATGAATAGTTTTATTGCACTGCGGGAATTACGAGGTAAAACGTTCCTGTAAGTGCGTGCACTCGGGAAAAGTTCCTTTAGAGCGGGAACCAACAATGGGAAAGTTCTCGAGTGCGTATAGATAAAACTGCTCGATTGGTTCGAAGAAAAGTTGGAATGGACGGATAAAACGTCATTTACTATTGGTAACAACTACTTTTACACGTATACAAGTTTCTATTGCTACTTTAAAACGAAATACATATATGATGCAATTTGTTTGAGAAAATATATGAAATTGGAAAATAAAAATTTTCATAAATTTTCATAAATAACATTCAAAAATAACTTTAGAAATGTGAATTTTCGGAATTCTGGAATAACATTTTTTCAATTTCTGAGAATTCAAATCGGAAACGATCGATTTTATATTTTGATCGATTTGTAAAATTAGTAATTTAAAAAATTGGCGACGTTAAATTAAAATAGATGTTACAATTTGTGTAAGAAAATAATATAAAATTGGAAAATAAAAATTTCCATAAATTTTCACAAATAACATTCAAGAATAATTTTAGAAACGTGAATTTTCGGAATTCCCAAATAGAAATTTTTCAATTTCTGAAAATTCAAATCGGAAACGATCAATTTTATATTTTGGTTAATTTGTAAAATCAGTAATTTAAAAAATTGGTGACTTTAAATTAAAATAGATGTTACAATTTGTATCAGAAAAAAATATAAAATTGGAAAATAAAAATTTCCATAAATTTTCACATATAAAATTCAAGAATAATTTTAGAAATGTGAATTTTCGGAATTCCCGAATTGAAATTTTTCAATTTCTGAGAATTCAAATCGGAAAAGATCGATTCTATGTTTTGACCGATTTGTAAAATTAGTAATTTAAAAAATTGGCGACGTTAAATTGAAATACATGTTACAATTTGTATCAGAAAAAAATATAAAATTGGAAAATAAAAATTTCCATGAATTTTCATAAAATCAGTAATTTAGAAAATCGTAAAATCAGTAATTTAAAAAATCGGCGACGTTAAATTAAAATGGACGTTGCAATTTGTATCAGAAAAAAATATGAAATTTAAGAATAAAAATTTCCATGAATTTTCATAAACAACTTTCGCGAACAATTCCAAAAATCTCAAATTTAAGAATTGATGGACGAAAATTTATCAAATTTTCAAATATTTAATTTCCAAGAATTTTGCTAATTTTAGAAAATTAACATTCACTCGAATAAAATCAAGAAATAAATAATATCAACAAATAAGATATTATAATTTATGTCATGAAAACCGTGAAAATGAAAACAAAATTTCCTATACTTTATGATAAAATGAATACTTAAAAAAATCGTTGACACTGAAATAAAATATATATATATATTAATTTATATCAGGTAAAATATGAAAATACGTTCAATCCTAAACATAAGAAATCAAATAAAAAATATATAAAATATTAAACCCATAAATTTGTTAAAAACCAATAAAGTTTCCCAGACTTTTGCTTTTCGCTCTTTGCATTATAAAACACCAAAAGCATGAAAATTCAAATTGCAAATATTTAACTAAAAATTGCCTTTATCGCGATAACGAATTTTCATTGAAAAAAAAATTCAATATATATTTTGTCTCTTGTCTCTCTTTTTATTACCGCATCGTTAAATAGGAGCAGTTAACCGATGAATTCATTGAATTAAGATTCCTCGTGCCGGCAGAAGATTGAAATTGAAATATCGAGTCAATTAAAATTTGCCTGCTTAAAGAACTCCATTGATTTGGTAATTGATTTATTAAACTTCCATTTGCTTTCATTTCTCGTTTTTTCTTCTCACTCGCTCATAACTGCACTTTTTTTTTATCCAACTTTATTTGGATACTATTTGCGACAGTTTCGATTAGCAAAATTTACCCTTACCTGACCCCTTTTCACCAGAATAACACAATTAACGTATTGGGACATTTCAGACCCCACCGATAAAAATTAGCATTGTTTGGAGACCATTAACTTTTCTAAATTAAAAAAAAATTGCATAAGTATTGTTGAGTATAGTTTTAATAAATATTATAGATAATTTTATAAAAATATAATATTTAATACTCTACAAAAGTTGTGAAATCCTATAACATTAGACAAGCTCGTTTTTTCCATTATGTCAATACGAAGTAATTACAAAATGGAAAGAATTTTTTCTGTTTACGTGATTAGAACCGGTATTGAACTTGTCGGGCCCCGAACCCAAACGATAAGCAATAAATATCTTACAATTTAACTTATTTTTACCGCATTATGAATTAGTAAAGATCAGATTACATAATAATAATATGAATAAATTATACATCATACTCATAATCATCTGAATTGTTCGGGGGCCAACAAGTTCAATACCGGTTCTAATCACGTAAACAGAAAAAATTCTTTCCATTTTGTAATTACTTCGTATTGACATAATGGAAAAAACGAGCTTGTCTAATGTTATAGGATTTCACAACTTTTGTAGAGAGATCCCTTTTCATAAATGAACTTGTCTCGACTTTTTTGCACCAGAGGTGTTTTTTAGGGGGATTTGTCTCCTTTTTGCAAATATTATTATTATTATTATCGGCTTTATATCTCGAGAAAATATAAATAAAATAATACATAACGTGCGTCGGTAAGGTAAATTTTCGTCTTTTGGATATATTCGGAAAAACAAAACACAATCACTGAATGCCTAGGGCCTAGTCCACCGTTGAGCTGTACTACTGATGTTACAGACAGCGTGTGAGTGTGTGAAGGCTTTCCAGCCGTGTATGTACACAGAACGCTTCGGCTATTTGTTATGTGTGCGGACCTAGTTCGGTCGAGAAAAGAGACACGGTAGCGCTCTCGCCCAATTCATAAATGAACTTGTCTCGAGACACTACCGTGTCTCTTGATAAATAAAAAAATATGTAGAAATTTCTTAATATAAATATACTTAAATTGGAGCTGAACTAGACTGGGACCTTTCAGACCCCACCGATAAAAATAAGTATCTCTTGGAAACTATTAACTTTATTGACTTAAAAAAATTCAAAAATTGTTGTTAAATATTGTTTCAACAAATACTATAAATTATTTCATGAAAATATATTATCTTTGTATGAAAAAAAAAATGTATGGAAATTTCTTACTATAAAGATTGGAGCTGAACTAGGCTCGGACGTGGCAGACCCCAGTAGGTCAGCTAAGGGTTTATGTTTCTTTTTTCCTCAAATTTATAATTCGACGTAATTTTTCCAAGATAACGTTAACGGGGTAAATATCCGCCGTTTCTCTCTTGTTATTATAAATATAACACTGAGATAAGAAAAAGGGGATACCTATTGAAATTCGCAGGACCTAAAGATGGTGGACAATTTAATTAATGTTCCACATAATTATCGTTCCACGAACCATCATAAAATCCCCTTGGGAGGTCGTAAAAAAAAGCGGTGGAAGAATAAAACGCAAAAGAACCGTAAAAGTGTCGTTAGGATAAGTTGAGTTCGAATCTAAGACGGATCAACTAAAGTCGAGTGCATTTCCTTGCTCTACCTTATTACTTTACAGACTTTTTCAAGCCCCATTTGTTCATTAGTTTCCCCAGATCTTCGACGTAGATGGGCTGGAATAAGTTTCTGTTTTTGAATTTTTGGGCAATTTCTTTAGGATTTCTATTTTTTTAAAAATATTTAATAACTATATGCGTGTAGTCGATTACCAGCCCTCGTAGTTTTTGTCGAATTCCAGATGTTCCCATAATTGGTCACGAGGGAACAGGGCACGGTTTAATTTTGAAAGATTTTTTAAAAATTTTAATCTAAGAATTAATTAGAAGAGCGATTATTTAGGAATACTAATTAATTAGGAACTATTACTTTGCTTGAATTAAATTTTGCTGAGTAATATCGAAATATAGATGTATTTGTTTACATTATTTTGTTTATAATAAAAAACAATCTTCAAGTAATTTTTAAAAAATACATGTTTGTAATGAAAAAAAAAAAATCAGAAAAATACAACACTGTTAAAATCACAGGGGTTAATTTAACCCCACTTGCACTGTTAAAAATGTTTTTAGAAAATTTCATTTTTAACTTTATCGATATTAAATTAATAAAAATAATAATTTGAGCATCTTGGCTGAATTTTTAATAAAATTAATAAAAACAAAAAAATTACGTTGTGAAATTCAAATTTTTAATATTTCAAGTAACTAAATATAAAATAATTACATTATTTTATTCATATATTAAAAAATATATTAAATTCTAATCTTTTCAATTTATATTAATATTGAAAAAATCTCACATTTTCTTTTCTTACAAAATTTCGAAACATTCCAGCTCGAATTTCAGTGTTTTTCAAAATATAACAATAAAAGAGAAAACAGAATCCGCGAGAAAAATACTTAAAGGCCTTTGCTCGAATTTTAGTGTTTTCAAAAATTTAATAATAAAAGAAAAAACCAGAACCGGGAAGAAATATACTCGGAGGCTTTTTCTGGAATTATATTGTTTCCAAAAATATAGTAAAAAAAATTTTAAAAAACAGAATCCGCGAGAAAAATATTTAAAGGCCTTCGCTCGAATTTTAGTGTTTTCAAAAATTTAATAATAAAAGGAAAAACCAGAACCGGGGAGAAATATACTCGGAGGCTTTTTCTGGAATTTTATTGTTTCCAAAAATATAGTAAAAAAAATTTTAAAAAAACAGAATCCGCGAGAAAAATATTTAAAGGCCTTCGCTCGAATTTTAGTGTTGCCAAAAATTTAATAAAAAAACAAAACACCAGAATCGAGGAAAAATATACTCGGAGACTTTCTCTGGAATTTTAGTGTTTCCAAAAATATAGTAAAAAAAATTTTTTAAAAAACAGAATCCGCGAGAAAAATATTTAAAGGCCTTCGCTCGAATTTTAGTGTTGCCAAAAATTTAATAAAAAAACAAAAAATCAGAATCGAGGAGAAAAATACTCGGAGGCTTTTTCTGGAATTTTATTGTTTCCAAAAATGTAGTAAAAAAATTAAAAAAAAACAGAATCCGCGAGAAAAATATTTAAAGGCCTTCGCTCGGATTTTAGTGTTTCTCCAAAAATTTAATAATGAAAGAAAAAACCAGAACCAGGGAGAAAAATACTCGGAAGCTTTTTCTGGAATTTCAGTGATTCCAAAAATATAGTAGAAAAAATTTTGTTAAACCAGAATTCGAGAGAAAAAGACTCAAAGTTTTTCCCTCGAACTGTAGTCTTTCAAAAAATTTAATAAAAAGAAAAAACAAAAAACCATAACCGGGGAGAAAGATACTCGGAGGCTGTTACTAGAATTTCAGTGTTTCCCAAAATGTAGTAAACAAAAAAGAGAAAAAAATCAGAATCCGGGAGAAAAAGGCTCAAAGTTTTTCGCTCGAACTCTAGTGTTTCCAAAATCTTAATAAAAAAAAAACCATAACCGGGGAGAAAAATACTCGGAGGCTTTTTCTAGAACTTTAGTGATTCCAAAGAATAAAATAAGAAAAAAATTGAAAAAGAAAAAAACCAGAATCCGAGAAAGAAAGACTCAAAGTTTTTCGCTGTAATTGTAGCGTTTTCAAAAATGTGGTAAAAAAAAAATTAAAAAAAAAGTACCGGAACCGGGGAGGTCAATCCTGGATGTACTTAGCCTAGATTCGCAGCCGAGCTTGCGACAGACGCGAGGGGCGAGTCCGTGGAAGGAGCGCGGTCCTTCTTTGAAAGACTCTCACGAAATTAAACGCGAGGAAGATTTGTCGGCGTATCGAAGCCTCCGAAAGCTTCTTTGTGATCTTAAAGATTTGTAAAGGAGAGGAGAAAAATGAAGGAAACAAGTCGCATTTGTTTCTGTAGCTCGCATAAGGGATTCCGGTTTCCTCAATGGTCTCCGGGCGATCGTTTCTGGGAAACAAGTTGAGCTTAAGGAACGTGGAAAAGGGGAAGGATAAAGAAAAAAAAAAGAAAAAGAAAAAAAAAGGTAAAATGCTCGCAGATAAGAAGTCAAATCTTTTCTCGTAGCCGAGCTTTGTCTCCGTCCCTCTGCCGGCTTCTCTCCATGTTCTCTCTCTCTCTCTCTCTCTCTCCTCAAACGAATTGTCTACGCAGATTACTGTGAATAGCGAAGAGCAAACTGAGGCTACTTTTGTTACGAACAAAAGACTCCTTGGACTGTAGAGAGACATAACGAGATATAAATCGCTAGTCAGTTATTTCAATAGCCGCTATATGCTCCCGGATAAAAGATATTTCCTTGCATGAAACTGCTTCCGTATCGAGCAAGCGGAGCTTTTGTGAGGGTGCCAAGTAAACTTACATTCGGGTGGAGCTAGACACGGCACGGAGGCAAATACAGGGAGAAACACTCGGAAAATTAACCTTCCTCCTCTTGAGAAAAGGAAAACAGGAAAAAAAGAGAGAAAAACGAAGTCGTAAAAAAAAGGGGGAAAGGAAAGGAAATCTTCTTACGTTTTGGGCTCTTATCAGTCAAAGATACGAGTTTTGTACCCGCGGAGTACGAATGAACGACAGGAACGACACGACCCCCGGGGAGGAGAAGAAGCTTCTGTTTCGAGCCTTTTTCCAAGAAAAGCATCAATTTATTGTAATTGGAATATTGATGAGTTGGAAAAGCGAGGGAAAAATCGCGGGATTTTTCGCTCCACGGTTCGCGTTTATGGTTTCTCCGCGAGCCTGTGAAATTTCCAGATTTTCCATTTCTATGAAGCTGTTCGTTACCTTTTTATTCACACGCCGTATACTGACGTTTTTAATTCATCCCGCGGGTGAAAATGCACCGTCGGATAAGGTGCTTCCCGGGAACTCGTAGTTTGTAATTTTACAGCTCGCAGGCAAAATTGTCAATCAGCGTTGCGCGTTTTTTTTTTTTTTGGGGGGGGGGGGAGGGTGGCAGCCGGAAGTTGATGGGAGATTGTATTTTTCGTGTTTTTTTTTACTTTATTCGGGTACAAAGTGTAATATTCAATTTCAAAATCATTGATTTTTTAAATTATGTATTTTATAACATATACAAGGAAATATATGGAATTGATATTTCCTGTTTTATTTTTTTCGAAATTTTTTATTTTACGTTTTTATACCTTTGACGTTATAAATTGCAATATTCAATCCCACTGTTATCGCTTGTTTAAATTATTAAGGGGTTAGGCCACTCTAGGATTTTCGAAAAATCGATTTTTTTGATGGTCTTAAATGGTCCCTTGGTATCTCAAAAATGATGTCCCAAAAGATTATGGCCGGGACAAATCTCAAAGTACTCGATTTTCGAATTTTAGTACACGGCCGCCCGGTCCGCAGCGAGCTACTACTCGAAACTTCAAACGCGTTTATCTCGAAACTACATTTTTCAAAATTGCCGGAAACAGAACTCGGACGATTTTCAACCGATTAACTTGAAATTTGAAATATATTTATTAAATTACATTACCCATAAAAGTACATAACACATTTTTTTATACTGCATTGTTCATTTGTTATTAATAATTTTCTGACGATTTTTTTGGCAATTTTTTTCAGAAGTGCGCCATTTTGTCAAAAATCAATATATCGAAAAAGTGATATGTACTTTTATGGCTGCTCTAATATATAATCGAAAAAAGTAACTGACTTATTGTAATTAAAAAATTACAAGCGGTGCGTTTCCGGCAGTTTGGCCTGGAAAAAACGGATGCGTCTTCGCAAAAACGCTGCACAGTCGCCATTTTCAACATAATCGCTTCAAAAAAATTAGTGTATACAGTCGATGATATGTATAGTAAACACCCTTTTTCGTAATTGCGATTTATTTTATAATTTGTCTAAAAAATTTTCCCAAAAAGGCCTATTTTTTCGGCCTCTAGAGTGGCCTAACCCCTTAATTTTATAAATAAGTAAATACATACAATTAATATTTGCTGTCTTAAATCTCTGAAAAGTTGTATTTTACATTTTTCTTACTTTTTGCAATATAAGTTGCAAAATTCAATTCCAAAATAAACGATAAGCAAACATGCAAAATTGATATATCCTGAAAATTTTTATTTTTTATTTTTATATTTTTTGCGATTGCAAATTATAATATTCATTTTCAAAATTATCGACTTCTTAAATTATTAATTTTATTTATTAAGAAGTATATAGAATTGATAATTCTATTTTTAAATTCCTGGAAATTTCTCGTTTTCACTTTTTATACTTCTTGCGAATATAAATTCCGATATTCAATTCCACAGATATCGATTTTTTTAAATTAATGATTTTAAAAATAAGCAAATATATATAGATTTGACATTTCCTATTTTAAATACCTGCAAATTTTTATTTTTCATTTTTATACCTTGTGTGATATAAATTTATATCACATATTATTAATATACAAATTATTAATATATAAATTTCTGGAAATTAAAAATTATCAGATTCGAATTTGACAAAATTATATGTCGGTCTTCGAAATGTTTAATTACACAAAGTAGTCGTCCCTGAAAATTAGTGAAAATATTTATTTTCCAATTTCATACTTTTCGTGATATTTAAATTGCAATATTCTGTTTCAAAGTCATCAATTTTTTAAATTATTAATTCACCAAATTAGCAATCATACAAAATCGATCTTTTCGTTTGAAATTTTCAAAAACTTGACATTTTCGAGTCTGGTCATTCAGGAAATTAATATTTTCCAAATTTCCTCGTTTTGATACTTTTTGTAATACAAAATTCGACATTCCAAAATTATTGGTTTTTATGTTTATTAACGTTACAATTAAATGAAAGTGAAGACTGAACTTTCTTCCTCTTAATTTCCCGGAACTCGAAAACTTTAGACTCGAGATTCTGCAAATAAAGAAGATGAAATTTTTGCGAAACTCACAATCAGTTTCTCCGTTAAAAATTTCGCCTCGAGTGGATTCCTCCCCAACTCGTTCTCGGCGTAACTCACAGCCACGTGGCGGAAGAAAATTTTGAAGTTCGATTATTATTGGCTATAATTAGTCATAAAAAAAAGTAGGTTAGAGAAAAGATATAAGACTCTCGGATCAAAGTTGGGGAAGTGCCGTCGGATCATTAATCTTCATCAAGGGAAGCTTTTGCTAACGTCTTTGCGGGGTCGTTGCCGAGGGGGAAAAAAACAGCATTTATACGTTCAGCAACAGGAAGTTTTGTGAATATTCGTTATGGGTAATAAAACGGAAAGACCCTCGAAAATTCAGATTAACTATTTGTCAAGTTTGCAGAAAGTTTTCTTATTCATATAATCTGCGTTTTTTTTTTTCAAAAATATTAAGAATTTCGACACATTGAAAATTTCTAGCTCAAAATTATTATTATTAATAACAAAAATCAAATTCGCGTTATTTAGTTTTTTTTTAATGCCTTGTCGAAGATTATTTTGAAACCTTAATTCTGGATTTCTCTAATTATTATGGATCTAGCATGCCAGTAAAAATATATAATTCATGTTTTTTTTGGTTAAGATTCTCGAAATTTCAAAACTGTTAGATGCAAAATTTAGAAAAATGAAATTATAGAATTTAAGAGTGTCCGAAATATTTAATTCCTTCACTAAGAATTTACAATTTTTTTAATGGAATATTATCGGTTTCTATGTTAATTAATATTGCAACTGAAATAAAATACAAAACCGATCTTTTTCATATTAAATTTCCGAAAACTGTAAATTTTCAGATTTCGAAATTGGAAAATTAATAAATTCAAAAATGTTTAGATATATTTTTTGATAATTTACTAATATTCATAATTTTATTCCGATAATATAAATATATAATATTATTACACAAATTTCAGAATTGTATTCAAAATTAATAATTTTAGAATTTTTCTATTTTAATTCATAATTTCAATTTTTTATTCTGACTATCTGTTGGCTCTTAAATTCTCAATGACCTAATTATTGATCTAACGTGTCAGTAAAAATATATAATCGATTTTTTAAATTAGAATTCTCGATATTTGAAAATTTTCAGATTCAAGATTCAGAAAATTTTAATGATAGAATTTGAATATCCAAACTATTGAATTTCTTTATTGAGAATTTAGAATATTTTAATCGAATATTATTGAGTTCTAAATTTACTAATATTGCAACTAACCGTAAATTAAAATACAAATTAGATCTCTTTCATATTAAATTCCCAGAAATTGCAAATTTTTAGATTTTTAATAGCTTCATAAATGTTTCCACACATTGATTTCCAATTTAATAATTGCAATCCGATAACATAAATTTGAAAAATAAAACCATTACAAATTATTAGAAAAAGTTTGGAAGCGTATTCAAAATAAATAATTTCAAAATTTTTCTATTTTCATATTTTTCGTGATACAAATTCCAATTGTTTATTCCAATTATCTACCGGATCCTAAATCCTCGAAAACCCAATTGTTTAATTCCGTCACCAACAATCTCAGATTTCGAATTTCGAAAATTAATACCTTCATAAATGTTCCCACAAATTCATTTCCAATTTAATAGTTGCAATCAGATAACATAAATTTAAAAAATAAAACCATTACAAATCATTAGAAAAATTTTGGAAGCGTATTCAAAATTAATAATTTCAAAATGTCTCTTTTTTCATATTTTTCTTGATACAAATTTCACTTTTTTATTTCAATTATCTACTGGATACTAAATTCCCGAAAACCCAATTATTTATGTCCGTCACCAACAATCTCAGATTTCGAATTTCGAAAATTAATACCTTCATAAATGTTCCCGCAAATTAATTTCCAATTTAATAATTGTAATCCGATAACATAAATTTCAAAAATAAAACCATTCCAAATTATTAGAAAAATTTCAGAATCGTATTCAAAATAAATAATTTCAAAATTTCTTTACAGAAATTTATTTCCAATTTAATCATTTCAATCCGATAACATAAAATTGAAAAATAAAATCATTCCAAATTATAAGAAAAATTTCGGAATCATATTCAAAATTAATAATTTCACCATTTTTCTATTATTCTATTTTTCGCGATACAAATTTCAATTTTTTATTCCAATTAAGTATCTACTGGATTCCAAATTCTCCAAAACCCAATTATTTAATTCCGTCACCAACAATCTCAAATTTCGAACTTCCAAAATTATTACCTTCATAAATGTTTCCACAAATTCATTTCCAATTTAACCATTGCAATTCGCTAACATAAAATTGAAAAATGAAAACATTCCAAATTACAAAAAAAAAATTTGAGAATCTCCTTGAAAATCCATAACTCCACAATTCCTCCATTATATTCCTCCATTCCCTCGCACAAATATTGAACACTTTGCTTCTTATTACTCCTATTCCCACGGACTGGAGAACCTGAATTCGAATTTGCCGTTGTCGCCACGCTTAACCTCGCTCTAATGCAAATTGAAAGTAAATACTCGTTTCCTTTTAACAATACCGGAGACGACATCCATCATAAATACCCTCTTGATATACACACGGAGGAATTTAATTCGCGGTTTGAAAGAGCTTTTTTTACGACACCCTTCGCCTTTCATGAATTTCAATGTAATAAACTACTCGAGGCGCGCTGAAAGCGGAGAAAATCCATCCCTAATATGTCGAAAAAAAGCTGTACGTAAAATAGCGTGCTATATAATTCGGAAGAGAGAGATAAAGAAAAAAAAAAGAAAGAGGAGAAGAAGCGGAAGACGAGAAAAATGACGATGATATTTTGATCCAGGCAAATTTGTAACACTTTTCTTTCGCTTATTCCTCCGCTAATGCAGTACAGATGTGTGCGTATGGGAATTCCGTTACACGTAGAGCCAGTATTTGACGAATAACGTATTATATCTTTAGGGAAGAGACGCAGGGTGGAAGGGACCCGGGGGCTGAACTGTCGAAAAAGGAGAAGCATCGTAGTATTAACGTCATCCGAGGCCCCACCAGTGAAGATTGATGGAACCCTTGCTGACAACGGCAGTACCTACTGAAGTAGAAGCAGCCAAGTGAAGGAAGGAAACGAGCAAAGGAGGAAGAAGAAACCAGGAGGCATCGGAAGGTACGAAGCTCGAGGAAGGAGGAAGGTGGAAAAATGAAGCTTAGACGAGGCTAAAAAGAAGGATTCGCTCGTCCACTTCCCTCTTTCAACGTCGTCGCTTTTATCCGTCGAAAATCCATCGAAAAATTACCACCTCCGTGTCCCTCTTGACTTAGATCTTTTTTTCCCTCCTCCTTCTTCTCCCTTTTCTTAATTCCTTCCCTCTTTTATTAAAATCCCGCGTTTCGTGGCGTAACCACTGTGGGTTCTCGGGTTACACAAATTTTCCAAGTATAGATTGGGAAAAAAGGGGTTCCGGTGGGAAGTACTGGGTTGGTGCATAATTAATGTCGTTTTTTTTTAAGTAACCCATGCAGAGTTATCGTCGTTAATTATGCATCAAGTTGATGTTATAAGCAGAGTTCACGATTTCGCATGTGTGTTGTATAAGTGTGACTGAACAATCCGTGTTTCGATAAAAATTTGTTCAAATTCTGCAATTTTTATTTTCCTGATTTCGAGTCTGAGAATTTTAAAAAATTTGGAGGATTTCACCTGAAAAAGGTCGATTCTATTTATATTTTTGTTGATCGTATTAGGTCGAGTCATAAATAACTTCCGATGCAAGCTATGGATATCTGGTAAGAAAGCGGAAGTTACTTATGACTCGACGTGATATATTTGAAAAAATGTTATAGAAAATATTTTTGATTTCTGAATCACGGGTCTGAAAATCTGAATATATTGAAAATTTTTCCAGAAAAAGGGATTTGACTTATTAGATATTTTTGAGTGAGTTATTTAAAATTATATTGAGTTAAATAATGTTGAAATGAGATGTCTCATATTTTTCTGCAGAAATACTTAAATTCTATAGTTTTTATTTTCTAAATCTCAAATCTGAGACTTTTCAGATTTTGAAAATTCCACCTGAAAAGAGGCGATTGTACATTTTGACTGATTAGATATTTTTGGAACAATGTTGAAAATCATATTGTTACAAATAATATTTGAGTAATATATCGCAATTCTTCTTTTTGCGAAGAATTTAAATATTTTCGATACTCAGATTATAATAATTTTTATTTTCTCAATCTCGAATCTGAAAATTTTCATATTTCCAGAATTTTATCTGAAAAAAATCGATTTTACATTTTTTTGGGTAGATATTTAAGGGGGGATTGCGGTGTAACAGGTTCAAAAAAATCGAATTTTTTTTCTTTGCATAAATCAAAAGTACAATGTTTCAAAAATATATTCCAAAAGTAGTATCGCAATTAAGTAGCAGCTGTAAGTATCGTAAAACTTCGCCAAAAAGTTTAAACGCAATTATCTCGAAACTACGTTTTTCAAATCGGTGTCTAGGATAGCGCAAAAACTAATCAATCGTGAAACTTCACAGAAGGCTTAATCCAATCAATATACATTTCTCCTGGGGTTATACCAACAATTTAAATAGAATTATTTAATTTAATATTATTTAACGACATTTTTAGTGGCAAGACGTAATCAATTTTTGTGTCAAAAAATTCATTTTTTCTTCAAAACCCTCGGACTTTTTTGATTCTTCGTGTTTTCTTTTAACAAGTGGTATAACCCCAGCATAAACTATCTACCTTTAAGAAAATTTTTCATTTTTAGTTATCGGATGCTTGTAACAGGTGCTATACTAGACACCAACAATCCGGAAGTGTTTGGCAGGATTATGAATACTAAATAAGTAATACAGAAAATGGCAAGAAAAAATTTTTTTTCAATATTTCATGGATGCTTCTTCGTATCCCAAAAGAGATTATTTGGGAATTATTAATAGTTTTCCAAAAAAAAATTCACGAAAATCACCTATTTTTAAAACTGTTACACCGCAATCCTCCCTTAACATAATGTTGCAAATTATATTGATACAAACAATGTTGCAATGTAACATCGTAAAATATTGGAATTTTTTTTACTAAGAAGAAATTAAATACTTAGAATGGTCGAATTTTATAATTTTCATTATCCGAATCTCGAATTTGAGAATTTTCAGAGATTTCAACAATTTTATGCGTAAAAGATTGATTACACATTTCTACTGATTATAGATTTGAAAAAATGTTTGAAATTAATGAAGATATGATCGAAAAAGTATGAAAAGGATGTTATTCATATATAATAACTGTTAAATAACGAAGGACGATCAGATATAAGTTGATATATGTACAACGTATATGTACATGTATGGTACATACATAGATCTGATCGCACTTCATTATTTGACTTCAGCTGCACGTTACTAATGCAATCGAGCAACTGCGAATAGATATGAGTTGTTGTGTGTGAACAAAGTGCGATTGAATTACCCAAACGAATAATTCTATTCATGGTAAGGAAATTCTTGTTCATTTAACATTTGAGAGTCGTCAATGTGTTAACGTTAATCTTTTAAAATGCCAGTGAAAATTTCTATACGAAATTATAACAAAAAAAAAGACCTAAAAGGTATTTATTTTTTTTAACCCATAAGTATTTTCTTTGCCCTGATCCTTTTCAATAAATTGTATATATTAATTATAGGTCCACATAATTTTGGATAATTAAGTAAATCGTAATTTTGGATAATAACGACGTAAATCTAGAAAATTGCTGAAAATGCTTTCGAATAATTTATAATTATAAATTGTGGCTCCACATAATTTTGGGTATTTACGAAAATCGTAATTTTGGGTAACAATGACGTAAATTTATAATTATAAATCATGGTCCCATACAATTTTGAATTATTAAACCTTTCGATAATAACGACGTAAATCAACAAAATTGCTGAAGATTCCTTCCAATAAATTGTAATTACAAATTCTGCTCCCACACAATTTTGAATAATTACGAAAATTCTAATTTTCTCTAACAACGCTGTAAATCCATAAAAAATGTATTTTCCAGCAAAGATGCGAGTGACAAAAACACGGGAACTGGAACAGAACGGACCGTATCGTTCCTTCGTGTGCATGAAAAAAAAAAAATAATAAAAAGCCATACACTGCTCCAGCAAAGTAGAATGATTTTCACGTTTAATGGCATTAACGAGAGGATCGTTGCTCCGTGAATAACAGCGTTAGGCAATAATCAATCGGCCGTGTACGTAACATGTACACGTCAAATGTCACCATCTACCTTTTCCCTCCCTTTTCAATTTTTTTTTTTTTTGCCCCATACTTCCCTTTTTAAATCCAAACCGAGCCCGTGTTGCTTTTTTTCATTTTTGACTTTTTCCCGTTTTTCATTTTTCTTTTTTTTCTTTTTTTTTCGTTGCCTGGAGAAAAATCAGGAAGCGGCTCGTCTATCGATTGGTCGATGAATTACACCAAAAATGCATCCCCATGAGTGTCCATGATTGACCGGGCAACGCGGTTTCCAATTACAGCCTCGTCCCGAAAGCTGTCACAACGTTACTCGGGCTTGCCATGAAAGTGATGGGTTTATGAACGCCTCGTTGTGTTTTTCCACCCTCAACCAATTGTATTTATACGTATATACGTGCTTATGTACGCGGAAATATTATGCACTCGTGTAAGTGCACGATTACACCCGTGCGATTTTTAATTTGCTTCCCTCGCTATTTTTTATGTTTATTTATCGCCGGCTAAATGTCGATTTTTCTTCCTTTTTTTTTTGGTCGCTCATAATTTATGTCTTCGGGATTTAGCGGTTGCAGTGTAACGAGGGTTTTTCTTCTTCTTTATTTTTTTTAAAAATAAAAATAGGTGAAATATTTTTGAATTTATTGAGATTTTTCGATTTCTGTATTTTAAAGTTAAAAATTACCAGAAAATCAATTTTTGAATTTGGACATCGAAGTTTGCTTTGGTTAGCTTTTTGATTTTTGAAGGAAATGGAAGGAGTAATGAGACTTTTTTTGTTGTTTGTTAGTAATTTTATGAAACACGTGACGACAAAATTTGTCAAGAATTTTTCGAGAATTTAATGAGAATTCTTCATTTTTGATTTTTGAAAGTATTAATGCCACGAAATCAAGTTCGGTTTTGCTTTCGAATGTATTAAGAATTTTCGACACATTTGAGCATGAATCTGAATTCGAACTTGGTTTTGTGACATTTTGGATTTTGAATTTTGGAAATCGAAAATTCTCGACACATTCGAGCATGAATCTGAATTTAGTTTTGTGACATTTTGAATTTTGAAATTCGGAAATCGAAAATTCTCGACACATTCAAGCATGAATCTGAAATCAAACTTGGTTTTGTGGCATTTTGGATTTTGAAATTCAGAAATCGAAAATTCTCGACACATTCGAGCATGAATCTGAATTCGAACTTAGTTTTGTGACATTTTGAATTTTGAAATTCGGAAATCCAAAAATTTCGTCACATTTGAGCATGAATCTGAATTCGAACTTGGTTTTGTGACATTTTGGATTTTGAATTTTGGAAATCGAAAATTCTCGACACATTCGAGCATGAATCTGAATTTAGTTTTGTGACATTTTGAATTTTGAAATTCGGAAATCGAAAATTCTCGACACATTCAAGCATGAATCTGAAATCAAACTTGGTTTTGTGGCATTTTGTATTTTGAAATTCGAAAATCGAAAATTCTCGACACATTCGAGGATGAATCTAAAATTTAATTTGGTTTTGTGGCATTTTGGATTTTGAAATTCAGAATTTTGAATTTTGAAATTAAATATGCCAGGGTATTAGGCTCGAATTTACTTTGTAATTTTTTGAGATTTTTTGATTTCTAAATTTCAGATTCAAAAATGCCAAGATATCAAGTTTTATTTGATTTTCGAATTTATAGTAAATTTTCAATTTTTTTATTACAAAATCAATAATGCCGCAAAATACAGTTCCAGGTCAGCTTTGAATTCTTGAGAATTCTCGAATTCTCAATTCCAAAATTCAAAATGCTACAAAATCCGGTTTGAATTCGCTTTGGAATTTGTTGGGAATTTTCGATTTTTGAATTTAAAAATTCCAAATTCCACAAAATGAAATTCGACGTTTTCCTCGAATTCATCGAGAATATTGGTTTTCCCAATTTTCAGGATTTAAAATGCCATAAAATCGCGTTTAATTTCATTTGTGAATTTATTTAAAATTGTGTATTCCTGAATTTGAAAATTCAGAATGCCAAAAAAATCAAAATCGATATTATTCTGAATTTGTATTGAGAATTTTCGATTTCCAAATTTCAAAATCTAAAATGCCACAAAATCAAGTTCGATTTTAGATTTATCCTCGAATGTGACGAAATTTTTGGATTTCCGAATTTCAAAATTCAAAATGTCACAAAACTAAGTTCGAATTCAGATTCATGCTCGAATGTGTCGAGAATTTTCGATTTCTGAATTTCAAAATCCAAAATCCTACAAAACCCAATTCAATTTTAGATTCATCCTCGAATGTGTCGAGAATTTTCGATTTCCGAATTTCAAAATTCTAAATGCCACAAAACTAAGTTCGAATTCAGATTCGTCGTCGAATGTGTCGAGAATTTTCGATTTCCGAATTTCAAAATCCAAAATGCCACAAAACTAAATTCAGATTCATGCTCGAATGTGTCGAGAATTTTCGATTTCCAAAATTCAAAATCCAAAATGTCACAAAACCAAGTTCGAATTCAGATTCATGCTCGAATGTGTCGAGAATTTTCGATTTCCGAATTTCAAAATCCAAAATTCAGCAAAACCAAGTTCGATTTCACTTTCTTATAAAATCTCAAATTTTTGTTACTCCGTTGAGTGTTCAAAGTTTTATTTGAGCAACTTTTCCGGAAAATTAATACCGGAAAAATGGAAAGAATTACGGCGAGAATAAAAGCAGTTCCATGAAAGGGGATTTCTCAATATTTGCAGAAATGTTGTGTTGTTGCTTGACCACGAGATAGAACCGACCCTCTTTCGGGTATCCCCGAAGGTACCTGTATTCGAACTTTGGGGAGAATAAGCTCGCAAAGGGCGATTGTTGTCCAGCGATTTGCGCCCTTCTCATTCTGAGCCTGCAGCTGCACGTTTCATTATGTCCTTTCCTCTAAAGAACCACGTATGTATGTGTTTTAGCATAACAATGTCCGGAGAATCCTGGGTGGGATCAGGTTTCAAGCTTGCAGCTTTCGAGGTGCGTTCCAGCCCCACGGATTTCCACTAGCCGGCGATAAACCTTAGCACCTTATTACTTCCCTCAAAGTACCCTTGCGTGCGTGTGTGTGCGTGTGTGCGTGTGTGTATGAAAACTCGTGTATGTAAATTGAAATTAGGAGGGAGGTATATTTATACAGTAACAATTTGAAATATTTAATAAAAAATGAGTTAATAAATTTCTTTTGTTCCTCAGGCTACGATTAATTAAAAATTATTACAATTATTTACGTTTGGTATAATTGTTAATAACATCTAACATTTTTATCATCGATATAAATTATATATATTATTTTTTATGTGTATTATTGCGTATTATAAATATGATAATTACTGGGATTTTTTAAATAAAAAATATAAAACATTTAATAAAAAATGTTAAATTACTGTAAATTACTAATTAGGGGAATTGCGGCCAAAACGGCATACTTTTTGTTTGAAGGCGTCGTAAGGCAAAACCAATAACAATTTAATGAGACCCAAAGCTGCAATAGAATCTATGGTTATTTCCCTTACCTGCGACAAAAGTTTTCATTTCTATATGAATAAATAGATTTGTAATTTAAGATTTCGAAATATGATGTAAAAGTCCATTTTGCCCCGATATCCAGGGTAAAATGGCATACTGACGCTTTCTGCCGTATTATAATATACATTTTATTGTTTTGTGTTTTTATTGTTATTCGACAATACAAAAATAACTCTCTTATAAAATAAAAAATTAAAAAATACATTCTTTGGTAGTACCTACGTAACAAAAATAGATCTCTCTCATAACGTAAAAAAAACTTTTTGTTAGTTCCAAACAAAAATTAGTATCATAAAGTAAACAAAAAATGAAATAAATTCTTTGTCAGTTGTTTGGTATTTGTTAACCATTCTGCCTAAAAGTTCCATATTATTATTCCATGACTCAGTTTTTACCGCTAAGGGCAAAATGACATAGTATGCCATTTTGGGCCAGCCGTAGATATGCCATTTTGCCCGTTTTGCACCAGTTTGGCTTTTGTGTTAGTAAGATTGTATAGGTTAGATATTCAGAGATGAAACTCGACAAATACATTCTACTAGTATGTATGCTTCCTAGCATAGAAGCTCCCAAATGAAAAGTGCAATTTATTGCCACAGAGTACATTGATAATTGAAGCGAAAATAATTTCGTGGACATGATTTTATCTTAATGAGACAAAACACGTCAAATGAGCACCCCCAAAAACCACTAGGTCGTCGATTTTTACGAAACATGAATCAAATGAATGCTTATACCATTACTAAACATACTCTCAAAGGATTTTGCAAAATTTCAATTTTTATTATTGATACGTACGTTTAAATATTTGAATCACTTTTAATTAAAAAATTAATTACTCGGACAATTTTTAACGAAACGTTATGGAAATTTTATGAGAGGTTCATTAAAGTTCATATTTTTAAATAAAATAAACAGTATCTATAAATTTATTTATTTACCTATATATTTATAACAAGTTAATAAACAATTGAATTTTTAATAATGTTCTCATGCTTTGATTTTTTTGATTTTGGGCGCCAAATATTCCTCCGACCTTCAGTTTTAAGAAACCGCAAAAAAATTTGACTCCCTGATATATTCTGTAACTCAACATCCATTTTCTTCGATTCAAGTTTACTCTACGCTCGAGCGTAACTTCTTCTTTGGGGGATTATTAGTCATTTGGGTAATTGTAACTGTTCAGTCGCAATTGCCCAAATTACTAAAAATCCCCCAAAGAAGAAGTTACGCTCAGGCGTTCGAGCGTAGAGTAAACTTGAATCGAAGAAAATTGATGCTGAGTTACAGAATATATCAGGGAGCCAAATTTTTTTGCGGTTTCTTAAAACTGAAGGTCGGAGGAATATTTGGCGCCCAAAATAAAAAAAATCAAAGCATGAGAACGTTATTAAAAATTCAATTGTTTATTAACTTGTTATAAATAAATAGGTAAATAAATAAATTTATAAATACTGTTTATTTTATTTAAAAATATGAACTTTAATGAACCTCTCATAAAATTTCCATAACGTTTCGTTAAAAATTGTCCGAGTAATTAATTTTTTAATTAAAAGTGGTTCAAATATTTAAACGTACGTTTCAATAATAAAAATTGAAATTTTGCAAAATCCTTTGAGGGTATGTTTAGTAATGGTGTAAGCATTCATTTGATTCATGTTTCGTAAAAATCGACGACCTAGTGGTTTTTGGGGGTGCTCACTTGACGTGTTTTGTCTCAATGTCGATGTATCAACCGTCAACGGCGACGCACAGTGCAGCCATGTAGGTGTGGGCAGCTAGTGACGTAACAGTATATTTGTACTATTTGCAACATCCAAATGTGCACGATAGGATCAAAACCCTCAATATGCCGTTTTGCCCAGATATGCCGTTTTGGGCGCAATTCCCGTACTATTTGTAATTAATAAACAATTGCTTATTATCACTTTGTTCTCGGTTAACAAAAAAATTCTCATTGAACCCTTTAAGGGGGTAAGTATTCTAATATCGAACTTCGAACAAAAATCAATATTTCTTTGCGATTTTTTTATATTCGTCGTTTTTGGTTTTTTTCCTTTGAAAAAATGGCCAAATAATTTCCGCATTGCAGTCAGAGAAGGAGCAAGAGGCGACGCAATAAATTGCAATTATTAAGAATTTCGACGTCGACGGTTCATTTGAAGTATCATTCATATTTCTCCCTTTGATTTGACATTATGGGTACGTGCAGGTTTTCCCAAGAAAGGATACGATAAAATGTGACGCATGATGATACGAAACAGTGTTTTACTTTTTACTTATTTATTCCCGGGACAAAAGGAGGCACGTAGAATAGGAAGGAGAGGAAACCTTATTCTTTTCCTTTCCTTGTACGCGAAAAGGTAAACGAAGCGAGAAAACGACGGGTCGTTTCAGAATCGAAGCCTTCAACAATCTACCTTTATGAAAGAGAATCGTACGTTTTCAAGGGTTCGCAACTGGAAGGCAGGGAGGCAACACTGTATTTCTTATCATTATGGATTTTCCTTTACGTTCTTCGAGTTTGTCGTCATCGATGGAAACCCACTCGTCTCGCATTGTTCTCGTATTTGTTTAAGAAAAAAAGGGGTAGGTTAAGCGTGTACCGATAACGCTGACGTCATACGTGAGTGACAAAGAGTTAATTAGTTTAATTTGGTAACAATCCCTTGGACGTCAATTTTCTTTCGGTTGGTGAACGAAGAGAAAATAGCCGAAGGGTGGGTATTAAATATTGAATAAATAGTAAATGCACGAAATAAGTTAAGTTGCAAAATAATGGAAATTAAAGTTTTTATAAACATATTTGGTGGGTGCATAATTAACGACGATTATTTTATATGAGTACTTAGCTAAAAATCGTCGTTAATTATGCACCCACCTAATGGCTTTAACAAGAGATATTTTCTTCTTCAATTTTGTTGTATTTTAATAAAAATTGAAGTGGAGGTTAAAAAATCGAAATATAGTAAATTTTAGAAATGAAAATTTTTACTCGTACAATTTCAATTTCTAAAATAAATTTACTGAAATTAAAATAATGTCAGTATTTAAAAGCGTAAAATTTCATTTTGTAAAAATTAATTTATAATTATCTATATACTTTATAAAATTATCATAAATTTAAAATTATCCATTAATTTTCATTTATTATAATGTAATAATACAAAATTACCAACATTTTTTTACAATTAGATCACATGAGTTTCATCTCCTTTCTACAATCTGCAAGTGATGATCCTCCATTTCACCGCTAGATGGCTTCGCGATAATAACGTTTCTCGAAAGTGACTCATTTTCTCCCAATTTCAATCACAAAATTCGCAAATAATTAAAACCAGTCAATTTTCAACTCAAAAACATTGGGTTCTTTATCTTTTTTAATTGAACCAAACTAAAAAAAAACTTTTTAGGCCAAAAATTCGAAAATTGACTGATTCAATTTCGTCCTATTACAGGAAAAATTAATAATTGAAGTATCCAAAAAAAGTATTAAAGAATTTGAAAATTCCCCTGAGATTTCTCCCTCCTTTCTAATATCTGTAAGTGATCATTCTCTATTGCACCGCTAGATGGCTTCGTTATAATAACGTTTCGCGAAAGTGACTCATTTTCTCCCAATATTTATTTCGATATAGTTTCAAAAAATTCGCAAATAATTAAAACCAGTCGATTTTCAACTAAGAAACGTTGGGTTTTTTATCTTTTTTAACTGAAACAAACTAAAAAAAACCTTTTTAGCCCAAAAATTCGAAAAAGTACCGATTCAATTTCGTCCTATTACAGGAAAAATTAATAATTAAAGTATCGAAAAAATGTTATATAAAAATTTGAAAATTCCCCTATGAGATTTCCCCCTCCTTTCTAAAACCTGCAAGTGATAATTCTCCATTGCACCACTAGATGGCTTCGTTATAATAACGTTTCTCGAAAGTGACTCATTTTCTCCCAATATTTATTTCGATATAGTTTCAAAAAATTCGCAAATAATTAAAACCAGTTGATTTTCAACTAAGAAACGTTGAGTTTTTTATCTTTTTTAACTGAAACAAACTAAAAAAAACCTTTTTAGCCCAAAAATTTGAAAAAGTACCGATTCAATTTCGTCCTATTACAGGAAAAATTTAATAAATAATTAAAGTATCGAAAAAATGTTATATAAAAATTTGAAAATTCCCCTGCGAGATCTCCCCCTCCTTTCTGAAATCTGCAACAGAAGCAACAGTTTTGGCAGTATATCAATGAAGTTTAACCTCCTCATCCACCAAAATCATGCCACCGGAGTCAATTTCCACGGACAGGTATCTATATAATTCATATTTTTTGCAAATCCGATATCCGCATACGTACACACGTGCGATACATCAAGGAGTCACTGTGTATGTAAACATATGGTTCAAAATTGTAAGAGAACGGTGCGGGAAAGATGGATAGAGGGAGGACGAGGCAGGATACACGCAGCGGTATGATGCACATCCATTAATCTGAGAACGGTTGATCGGAAAATGATCGTTGTAGCATAACGTTGATATCGAATCGACATTACGGTGCTCGAATTAATCGCAATGTCGATAGCCAAGCGAAATGAATCGTTACGTAACGAAACATCTCGTTACGCAAACACCGCCCGATGGATATTGGGGCTGAAAACTCCGGTCAATTGTCGACAATTTCCAGGACAATTGCAGTCAACCGTGACACGGTGACGCGATTGTCTCAAAATTCCAGGGGGCCAATATTTTTCTAATTTTAAGGGTAGATATGACCTCTCCTAAACATTCCCCCGTTTTTTTCGGCATTTTTGGAAACCCAGACTCGTTCACACTCATGGAAAGGATCGAGCAGCCAATAGGTGCACCATTTCCAGGACAATTGCATCATCCATGACAAGGTTGGTCTTAAAATTCCAAGGGAAGAGGGAGGGGGCCAATATTTTTCTAATTTCAAGGGTTGATATGACCTTCCCCAGACGTTTCCCTGTGTTTCGGTGTCCGTTGACACACGGACTCGTTCTCACTCGTCGAAACGATCCGTGTGCATTTGAGCAGCCAATAGGTGCACTCATATAACGTAACTCTAACTCATATCCGGTGTTACCCAGTATAGACTCGGGCTACAATGTAATCCGTGAAATTTCGTCTCTCTCTCTCTCTCTTTCTCTCACTCTCTCTGGCCTCTCTCGTATCGAAGTTCGATGATGGATGGATGGTTGGTCGGTTGGTCGGTTGGTTGGATGGATGCACGCGGATAGGTGGATGGTAGTGGCAGTATAACGGATACATTGCATTTTCCTGCACAATATACGGATTCGGGCTGTATATGTATACATGCACACGGGGGGGGGGGGGGGGATGGAGCTTTATAATCAGGTTTTGAAACACATCATTCACTGAATCTACTACCAATAGTAGCCTTACCAATTGCTCTATTACTAGACTTCCAAATTGCTCGATATCTCGTACCTTTACCGTCTGATGGTTTATCTATGAATGTTCTATCGAATCATCCCATCACCTGTGCATGCATCCCGACGCTTTGCATCGTCTGTGTGCACCCGATACCCACACGGCTAACCTATGCGGTCGTACAGGTGTACGAAGGCCACGATCTGACTGCACTTACAAGTAGAGGAGAGAGAGGGATGATCGGAGTAATGGAAATTCATATAAAAAGGAAAAAGAATAAAATGGAAGGTTTAGAGGGAGGGGGGGGGGGGTAGGAAAATAACAGGTATACGTGGAAGGGTTATATTGAGGAATATTCTGATATTGAGTTTTCAAAAATTTTGCTTTGAATTACTGTTGCGAAATTTGCAAATAATTGATATCGACCGATTTTCATTTCGAAAATGCTCTGCGTATTTTAAGTAGGGGTTACATCTAGTTGGCGGCCGAAAAAACGGCGTGTTTTTGTGAATTTTTTTTGGAGTAAATGATTACAGGTTTCGAACTGTTTTTTTTTTTCATAGCAAAGGGTATATCTTCGACTATGTTTCTTAAATTTTTTATTGAAAAAAATTCACAAACGTTGGAGATACAATGCATTTCCCGGACTGCTGTTCAAAAGAGATCTTCTGCGGTGACCACTGTATCTTCCACCTCACTCGTCTAAAATCAAAAAATCAAATAGATTATGTTTTTGCATCGTATTATCTAGTACTTCATCGAAGGATTTGAGAAAATATTAATTTTTTAAAAAATGGTCGACGATTGAACGTGAAAGTCCAAATTTTGATGAAAAAATCACTTCATTTTCGTCGACCATTTTTTCAAAAATTAATATTTTCTCAAATCCTTCGATTAAGTACTGGATAATACGATGCAAAAACATAATCTATTTGATTTTTTTATTTTAGACGAGTGAGTTGGAAGATACAGTGGTCAACGCAGAAAACCTAGCGGTCCGGGAAATGCATTGTATCTCCTACATTTGTGAATTTTTTTCAATCGAAAAATTATGAAACATAGTCGAAGATATACCCTTTACTATGAAAAAAAAAACATGTCCCAAAAAAAAATTCACAAAAAGACGCCTTTTTTCGGCCGCCAACTAGCTATAACCCCTTAAAATAGCGATAAAGTCCAAAAAATCGGAAAATTACTGATTCAATTTTATTCTATTAAAAAAAAAATTGATGTTTAGGTTGAAAAATCGAAAATTGATGAAACAAAATTATAAAAATTCTTTTACAGCTTCTCTTTAACGTCAGTGTTTGCTTTTGTTGTTTCTCCAATTATTTTTGGAAGGGAATTTATTTTTTTTTTGTTGAATATATTTTCTGTTTTTGAATAAAAAATGACTGGATCGGAAATCAAATTTATAAAGAATCTTGGTTTAGAGAGTAATTGTATTTGGTATCTATTCTGTATCTATTTAGTATTTATTTCTTATGATATTTTATGTATTTTACATATATCATATATTCGTATATTATTTCTATGTTTTACATATTTTATAAATAGTATTTATTTATTATAAGGGGACACACTGAATATACATTTAATATCTATTAGTCTACTATGCAAAAAGAGTAACTTTGTAAGAATTGAATTTTAATAGATCAATTTCTATTAATTACTATTGGTATAAATAAAAAAAAGAACAATTTTTTTCTTTAATAATATTTTAAAGCATAATTTTTCAATTTTTTTGGCTGTTTTTATTTATTTCGACTTATTGTAAAAAGAAAAAATTCAAGGTTTTCGAAACGAAGATCGGCCGATCTAAATTATTTGCAAATTTTGTCAATTGAAATAAAATCGAAAATTGAGAGAAAACGAGTGACTTTCGAGAAACATTACAATGTTATTCAAATTCGCGAAGCCATCTAGCGCTACAAATGGGAATTATCGTCCGTAAAATGAAATTGTTGCGAGCAATCCAGTATTTATGGACAGTAAATGTTCTTTGTCTTTCAATTATTGGCCACTAAAGTTTATACGATTTTGTTTCCTTCGGTCGATATGAATATATTAAGTTTTATCTCCGGATCGTAAAATAAGAAGCAAACAAAAATGAGGTAAACGGTCTTCAGACATATTGTTTACGATGCTGGCGAACTTTTCCCGCTGATATTTGAATAAGTTGTAAAATTGCTGTTTTATATGTTCGCGACATAAATCTCACCAATTTTATCGTAGTTAAAATTACATTTATACGTACATGTATTCTTGCAAAAAGTAGTCACATATTTACTGCGGTCCCCAAACTACACGATAGCGCTTTTTAGTTTCTTGGAAATTTATTTTATGCAACTTTTATGACAAATTTCATTATTTAATGCGTTAGTTAATCATCACGGAAACATAGTTCACGTATTGCCGCCAGGTGGCTACCTCGCCCGCAAGAGAAGTACTCTGGAGAATGAGGTTTCCTAAATTTTGAAAATATGAGAAGTTCCTTCTACAGAAACTTTTTCTATAACGTATAATTTAAGAAAATGTAAGAAAAAACTTGATTTTTTTTTAAATTTTTATGGAAATAGAACAAAATTTAATCAGTAGTTTCTCGAATTTTTGGGCTTTATTAATTTAGTTTAATAAAAAAAAAACGTAAAGTTATCAAAATTGAAATTGACCTAATATAAATTATTGAAAAGTTTTGTGAAACTAAATAAAAATCAAATTCTAAGAAAATGAGTCAATTTCGAGAAACGTTAATATGTTACTTAAACTCGCTAAGCCATCTAGTGCTACAAATGGAAATTATCGGTTACAAATATGATTGTAAAATTATGTTTACAATTTTCTTTCATCGATTTTCGATTTTTCAATCCAAACTTCAATTTTTAGTGAAATGGAATAAAATTGAGTCAGTAATTTTCCGATTTTTTTAGCTTTATCGCTATTTTAATTCAGTTCAATTAAAAAAAAAAATACGCAGAGTTTTCGAAATGAAAATCGGTCGATATCAATTATTTGCAAATTTTGTAAAACTAACAATAAGTCGAAGCAAAATTTTGGAAAGTTCAATATTAGAATAGTCCTTTAATGCCTGCCTGGTTTAATCTAAACCGGTAATTCATCGGCAGAAAAAAAAATAAAAAAACCACGAAAAATGCGATGGACCTGATTTTTGATTGAGAGTAAATTTGACGAAGATTCAGGCAATATTGGTCCAGATTCGTAAAATCGAGAGGCAATTTGTCCATCAATTATTGTCTTTACGAAATTGTTTAAGCGTGTCTTCGTTGTTGTTCAGTTATACTTATTCTTGATTTTAATTTATATTAATTTATATTTATATTTAATTAATTTTTTTTTAAAATTATATTTATTTTTGTAATTTAATTTATGTTTCTTTTTTATTTCAATTTATACCAATTAACATTTATAATATTTCTTTTTTCATGGAAACTTTACACGAGTGGGTGCATGTCCTGTTAGAGCGGATACATTGTACACCTCCTCCGTTATTTCTAGCTCCTTTCTAAGCTTAGGTTCCTACCCTTGGGCCACCATTTGCCCATTCTAGGGGTAGTTTCCCAAACTTACTATAAACTTCATTTCCAAAATCCTACAATTTCTTCACAGCAAAAAATAACACGGCAGCCGAAAGGTTGAAACGAGGACGTGTCCATTTACGCCACACGGATATATTGTCCAACCCTAGACCCCGCGAGCCCGGCGTGGAAAGGTCAGAAAAGCTGAAAGAGAGAGAGAGAGAGAGATAGAGACAGAGACTAGGGGGTTGCTTTGGCATTATGGCTTATTAAATCCAACCCTCTCTTTATTCTCTCGCAATTCCTCTCTTCCACTTTAACTCTCCTTCCCTTTCTCCAGTTCCTCCTGGTTTAGGGCATTCCCTTGAATTTACACGAGCGCGGGTGTGCATGTTCACACACTCACACGCACACACACACACACATGTACATCCCGCGAAATCTCCCTTTCTAACATAAGCAAAAGTAAAAGCAACAACCCCGCGTTTTCCCTCATAATTTTACGACGATTATATCCATATATTGCAGAAACGCTGCTCGGGAAGCCGCAGCCTCGTGTCGTGTTATTTAATTACACGGGTATTAGGCGCACACACTGGACGCAGCTTTAATTTTCAAGCTGTGATTAGAAAGTTGATGTATGTGTTGTAGCCTCGCCGAAAATTAATGAACAAAAAAGGACGGCCGAGAGTCGGTCCCACCGTCCTTCTCGCGTTTTAATAAGAATCGAAAAGCTCGCGCGCAATTCCAACACGGGGGAGGAATTAGCCGACGATGTGCATCAGGGACGCGACAAATCTTCGCCGGCCGTATTATGCGGCGCAATGGGGAGGAGACGCAATTGTGGATTCGCAATATTATGATATGGTCATGGTAAATTGTTCTATCATGAAATAAAATCGGGTAACGGGTAACCGGGATTGGAACGTAGGCTGGTAATTTCATGCTTCGATGCTCGGGTTTCGAACTAACCCGTGCACCGGCTCTCGATGCACTCGGAGGTATAGGTATACGCAGCCGTGTCTCCCCGGTACGAGTGATATAGGTACCACACACCTATGCACTTTCGTATGCACACCGATGGCTAGAAACGTGTGTGTATGCGAAAGTGTGAGTTTATATATGAGAGAGAGAGAGAGAGAGAGAAACAGAGAGAGAGAGAGAGAGAGAGAGTGTGTGTGTGTGTGTGGGTGGGTGGGTGAATGTATAATGCTGATATACAGATAGGTCTGCATAGTTACTTGCAAAAGGTGGTATCGGTACCTAACATCGTGTACTTTATACCGCCTATATAGGTATACGTAACTCTCCGACGGGTATAAAATCGAGTAAAATATCGCTCCATTTCCTATTTAACCTTAAACGTCTCCAAAAGGCGAAGATTTAGTGCGGAATTCTGGGATCCCGGGTGAAAAAATAGGGATTGGAAATCAGGCTTTAACCTGATTTCTTCGAGTTTAAAAAAAAAATGAGGTCCATTTTCGATCTGTTGGAACTGGATTCCCTCTTGACCATGGACCTTTTTTTATTCTCCTTCGTCTTCTGCAAGTTTCATTTGAATACGTTGCCGGTGATCGAGTTTCGGTCGAAAAAGGGAACGAGAATTTTCATTTTGGTAACTCCGCGTCACTCACAAATCCCGTGCCACTCCCAAGGGCCGAGTGACGAGACCAGAGCCACGGGTTTTGGCCCAGCAATTTTTTACTCGAATTTATAAATGTACAGGGCGAGGCAGAAAACGTGTCCATCTTGGAGTGCTTGGAAATTATTGAGAAAATATGTGGACTGTCATAAAAAACATTTTGCAAAATTCGTAAAAAATTGGACTTGGGCCACTTTCAAAAGAATCGGCTCAATTATTCCACATATTTTTTCAATAATTTCCAAGCACTCCAAGATGGACACGTTTTCTGCCTCGCCCTGTACATTTATAAATTCGAGTAAAAGATTGCTGGGCCAAAACGCCTTTGGAAAATTGTTAAGAAAAAGAAAAAAAAATGTTTCACGCGAAACTTGTTGTTTTTTCACATAGAATAGTATTATGCAACAAAAGAAATCAATTTGGAAATGAAAAAAACTAAAATTCAGCTTAAAACTACCTTGCAAATGGCTCGCAATAAAAAACAAACCCATCAATTTGTGAAATTCTTCAAACCCAATAGCTTTTATTTAAACCTTGAAGCCTTTTATTTTAAAAGTGGCCTAAGACCATTTGTGGCACTTTTACTTGGGCCACTTTCAAAACAATCGGCTCAATTATTCCACATATTTTTTCAATAATTTCCAAGCACTCCAAGATGGACGCGTTTTCTGCCTTGCCCTGTACATTTATAAAATCGAGTAAAAAAATTGCTGGGCCAAAACCCGTGGCTTCGGTCTCGTCACTCGACCCTTGGGAGTGACACGGGATTTGTGAGTGACGCGGAGTTGCATTTGGAAAAATACCAAAAAGAAAATTCCCGTTCTCCTTTTCGACCGAAACTCGATTACCGGCAACGTATTCAAATGAAACTTGCAGAAGACGAAGGAGAAGGCGGAGGTTCGACTGGCTTCTAAAGCTAAGCAACTAAACTCGATTAGTTGGCATCATCCGTAGTTAGACGCGCCTCGCTGATCGCTTTGATCCATAATTATTACTCGCAGTGTCTTGTCGGGAGCGTCCTGTGAGTGGCTGCGGGCAGGTATGAGTGCCCGCTATCTCATTCGCTTTCGCGTCTTATCAATAGACGGAGAACTACTGATATTAGCCGAAGGAAAAAGGACGAGAAAAGTATGAAAGTGAAGGAAAGAAAGAAAAAAAAAGAAGAAGAAGAAGGAAAATGAGCTGCGATCAGCGCATCTTTACTACGCGTGCATCTTTTTCTTCGCCGAGTCTCCCCGTCCTGCTCGTCCCCGTGATGTAATTTAAAAAGTTCCCCGTGAAATTGATAAATCGTACTTTTTACTTGTCGCGAATTTAAAAGGGACGAGGCAGGATGCAATCAGTGGTAATCTCGACTCAACTTGCCGCGCCTCTATGAGTAATAAGTTAGTCGAGGAAGAAGCGGCAGAAGGGGAGGAAGAATTTGATTTTTTTTTTGGTCATTTATTTCGAAGCACGGGGTTTTCAATAAATTAGAAGGTTTTCCCATACTTTTTTAATCGGACACTTCACAATTAACTCGTTGTCATGGGATGGGGCAGGATTTATTTTTGCAGGGGGTTGGCACTTGTACCGGAAAGGATTTTTCTTCATAAGAAAAAAAAAGAAATGGAATTTTAAGATTTTGCGCGTACAAATTTATTTTGCTTATTTTATTATTATTATTTTTATTTTGTAAAATCGGAGCTGATAAAATTTGGGTTTTAGCAAGATTTTGCAAAATTTCATATTTAATGGAAACGAGGGCTAATATTACCTAATTTATGTTTTTGTTCTTCAGACTTTCGGTGTTGAAATTATTTATTATCGAAAAATTAAATTATCTTCAAAATTAAGTATAAAAATCATATTTAATGTGACAATATTGTAATATATATTTTTTATTGGACAAAATTATATATATAATATTAAATTGAGTTAATAATATTATTTAATATTTAAAATGATTATTATTGTATTCAGCATTATCTTAATAATATGGTTAGGAGGTGCATAAATAACGACGATTTTTATATAAATATTCATGCTAAATAACCGTCGTTAATTATGCACCAAAATATTATCGATATAACCGTTGAGTGCAATAATCATATTTAAGTTAATATCCATAAAATTTTAAAGATAATTACTTTGCATGAATATTTATGTAAACATCTTTAATAATTATGCAGTAATTTAAAATATTACTAATGAATGTATATATTTCATGAAATGCATCGATAAATTATATTGGAAAGGAGGATACTGCATCAAACGTCTAAGACAAAAACTAATGAAAATTGGTGGAACAGCGGAATTAAGGAAAATAAATTAATTATTTAATTAAACGAAATTGTATGTTAACAAATTAAATATAATTAATGTAGAATTCTTAGTTGGATTGTTGTTTATTGCACAACAAATATATTAGAAGCTTAATTATTTTTTTCTAAACCACGAAAAAGTACTTATTTTATTAATTTGTTGTTAGAGTTAGAGTTATTTATTTAATTTCAAACAATTAGTTATTTATTTAATTAAAAAGAATTTTTTTGCGATGATTAAATGTGTGACGGTGTTTGCTTTTTTTTTTTAAATATCTACAGTATTTTTCCGTACGATATTTCTGCTTCGTAAGTGGGAATGAATTGTAAATAAATATAACAAAAAATGTAGTAGCACGTTTTATTATATTAGAGAAATTTTTATAGTACGTAACGAGAATAATTTTATTTTTGTTTATCCCCTAAATCTACAATTAATTTACCTCTCTCTTACTTTTGTCCACATACAGGGTGGCCCAGATTTATAGTAGAAGTATGGTTAAGGGGTTAGGCCACTATAGGATTTTCGAAAAATCGATTTTCTTTTTTGGTCTGAAATGGTCCCTTGGTATCTCAAAAATGATGTCCCAAAAGATTATCTCGATTTTCGAATTTTAGTACATGGCCGCCCGGTCCGCAGCGAGCTACTATACTCAAAACTTCAACCGCGTTTACCTCGAAACTACATTTTTCAAAATTGCCGGAAACAGAACTCGGACAATTTTCAACCGAATAACTTGAAATTTTAAATATATTTATAAAATTACATTACCCATAAAAGCACATATCACTTTTTTTTTATATTGCATAGTTCATTTGTTATTAATAATTTTCTGACGATTTTTTTGGCAATTTTTTTCAGAAGTGCGTTGTTTTGTCAAAAATCAATATATCGAAAAAGTGATATGTACTTTTATGGCTGCTCTAATATATAATGGAAAAAAACTAACTGACTTATTATAATTAAAAAATTACAGGCGGTGCGTTTCCGGCAGTTTGGCCTGAAAAAACGGAGGCGTCTTCGCAAAAACGTTGCACAGCCGCCATTTTGAACATAATCGCTTCAAAAAATCAGTGTATATAGTCGATGATATGTACAATAAACAGTCTTTTTCGTAATTGCGATTTATTTTATAGTTTGTCTAAAAAAATTCACAAAAAAGGCCTATTTTTTCGACCTCTATAGAGTGGCCGAACCCCTTAAGGGGGGATTGCGGTGTAACAGGTTCAAAAAATCGAATTTTTTTTCTTTGCATAAATCAAAAGTACAATGTTTTAAAAATGTATTCCAAAAGTAGTATTGCAATTAAGTAGCAGCTGTAAGTATCGTAAAACTTCGCCAAAATTTTAAACGCAATTATTTCGAAACTACGTTTTCCAAATCGGTGTCTAGGATAGCGCAAAAACTAATCAATCGATCAACTTCGCAGAAGGCTTAATCCAATCAATATACACTTCTCCTGGGGTTATACCAACAATTTAAATAGTATTATTTAATTTAATCTTATTTAACGACATTTTTAGTGGCAATATGTAATCAATTTTTCTGTCAAAAAATTCATTTTTTCTTCAAAATCCTAGGACTTTTTTGATTCTTCATGTTTTCTTTTAACAAGTGGTACAACCCCAGCATAAACTATCTACCTTTAAGAAAATTTTTCATTTTTAGTTATCGGATGCTTGTAACAGGTGCTATACTAGACACCAACAATCCGGAAATGTTTGACAGGATTATGAATACTAAATAAATAATACAGAAAATGGCAAGAAAAAATTTTCTTTCAATATTTCATGGATGCTTCTTCATATCCCAAGAGAGATTATTTCGGAATTATTAATAGCTTTCCAAAATAAAAATTCATGAAAATCACCTATTTTTAAAGCTGATACACCGCAATCCCCCTTAATCTAACTACATTTTTTTCCCCCACGATCAGTGTAGAAAAGTGTAGAAAAGTAGACGTGTTTCACTCCCATCTACATTGCAGGTTTCTAAGATTTCTATACTCTTAAATAAAGAAGCACTTGAATAAAGTTCTCGCAATCCAAAACTTGTAAACACTTTAAAGTTCTTAGGGAAGAATCCGGTTCTTGGGGAAGAACCTTAAAGTAGAGGAGAACTAAGAACTTTTATAAACATCTAAAATTGGACAGAGTAGAACGGGATGATTCTTCTTGTCGAATTTCATTGGTTTTAGCACAAGTATATAGTCAATGTAGAATTCTTAATTGGATTTTTCCTTATCCTATAGCAAATATTAGGTTGTCCCATAAGTTTTTTCCGCGCTACGTTATGTATGACCTGGTGCCGGAAAGGAAGAAACTTATGGGACAACCTAATATATTAACTACATATTTATTGTTAACTATTATATTTAAACCCTAGCAATTTCAGACATTATTATATTATATCATAATATTATAATAGAATAATTATATTTCATATTATTAATTATAGTTAATAATATAAAATACAATTAATTATAAATTAATATAAACAATAAAATATTATTAATTATATTATTATATTATAATATAATTGCATTAAAAATGCATTTTTAAAAAATTATTTTCATGTTTTATAATAGGCCCATCACTTTCCGTGGATTTTCGAATCAGCATGAATAATCAATTTTCAATTTTTTTTGGTTACAAAACCTTAATTATATTATTGACCCCATATTTATTAAAGATTTATATTTTTTGTCCCAATTTTGGTCTACCCACAGTCCCCATAGGCACACACGGAAAAACTCTCACACAACCCATGGTCACACATACTCAGCGAAAGTTTTAACGAGTGGGAGGACAAGATAAGGAGCATTTATTGCACAATCATGGCAATAATAAGAAGAAGAGTCATTTATTATGCGCTTTGGGTCCCCTAAAGCGCGAAGTAGCGAATATTGCGAGAGCCTTGTAAGTTTTCCTGCAAATTTACCACGATTCCTATTTTTTTTTTTGGAAATGGTATACCCTCTAGGACAACGATTCGAAAATATATATATACACCTACGGAATATTCGTATGTGTGTTGTATTCGAAAATATTGGTTTCCAGCAGTCGTACATCGCAAGCATAAAATCGGCGGCGTGTTTATTTCAATATCATGAGAGGTGTGACCACATGTTATTTACCGTCGACTCCGGACAGTCCACATGAACTCGTACATGTCCATACAATTCCATGTATTATAGCGAGAGCTCGAAACGTGACTCGTTGACAATTTCTCGGATCATCCTGTACCTGCACACCTCAACCACGAACTTCAATTACCTTTTTTTTCCCTTCGTTCTTTCCTCGTCCGATTCGCTTATTGTTAGTTTACCCGAAATTCCCTGTCGTCTTGCATAAAATACACCTCGAACGCTAAGGACGAGTTCGATGGGGTAGGCACGTGTATGTATGTGTGCATGTGTGTACGATATTCGAAGTTTGTTCATTCATTCATTCATTCATTCATTCATGACGCCACCGATTTTATCCTTCCTCCCTCCCTCCCTCCCTCCCTCCCTTCCTCCCTTCCTTCCTTCATTCATTCATTCCTTCATTCATTCATTCATTCATTCATGACGCCGCCGATTTTATCCTTCCTCCCTCCCTTCGTTCCTCCCTCCCTTCCTTCCTTCATTCATTCATTCATTCATTCATTCATTCATTCATTCATGACGCCACCGATTTTATCCTCCCTCCCTCCCTCCCTCCCTCCCTCCCTCCATTCATTCATTCATTCCTTCATGCATTCATGCATTCATTCATTCATTCATTCATTCATTCATTCACCACTAATCAGAGTACAACGTGTACTGGCATAAATCTGCACCCTTTACAGGTAAATTAATTACCTGTGCATAGGTCTGATTAGGCGTGGCATTTTGTACTTAGCACATACTAATTTGTATTTAATACTAATTAATATAAATAATATAGATATAGGTCGTCAAGCATGAAGCTTGTAAAGTTATCGGCAAACTTTATCTTCTTTCTTTCTACAAATTTCATCCTTGGCGACCTGATATTAATTTATAAATGAGTCGATTACTGTGAAAGTGGCCTAAGTCCAATTTTTTATGAATTTCGCAAAATGTTTTTTAAACAGCTAATGTCAAGTGGCAGATATTCCTACAGTTAACGGCAAAAATTCACAAATGAATTTTGGCCAATTTCAAAATCAAAGGCTCGTATAAAACTCACTCGACTTTTAAACCTTTTGACAAATCCAGATCGGAAAGGATAGTACCTTTTGACTAAATGAACCACGAATATGGGCCACTCTCATTTGTAAACTGTTTCATATAAAAAGAAATTTTTGAATTAAAAGTTTTTGGGTTTGAAGAACTCAATTATAAATTAGGATAGTTTGTGATTTATTTTGGGGCATTTTGCTAATTTTAGGGTAAGCTGTGATTTCTTGAATGGAAACATAATTTTTCTATAATTTCTCAGTTCCTTTATTTGTAATTTTAAGAATTAAGAAACTTTGGTCTAAAATAGGAGTACTTTTTTAACACAAATTTTATAATAAACACTAATTCAACCGGAATTAGCACAATTCATTTTTTATTTCAGAGAATTTTTGTAATTTTAATGAAAGCCTTGATTTCTTTAATAGAAACCTATTTTTTTCTAACTTTCTAATTGAAATTTATTTTTTTTTTAATTTCTAATTATTAAAAATAATATAATTTTGTCTAAAATATTTTTATGAAACACAAATTTTATAATAAACACTAATATGACCGAAAAACTAAAGAAAATATATACACACTCGTGCTCTGAACCTTTTGTCAGCACAAAATTTTTCAAATTCGCCTCAAGCTCGCATTCAGTGGAGACTCGCCTTTACGATTTTAATTATTTTTCGTATATTAGCTCGCACTTAAACTTCGCGTGAAAAATATTAGCCCTTCCAATGTCAAAAGAGTTGAAACAAAAATGCGCAAAGGTTGAGCTGACAAAAGGTTTAGAAGTCCAGTGTGTGTATATATTTTTTTGTTCACTCTTCCGCTTATATTAATTATTATTATAAAATTCTTGTTAAAAGAATAATTTCAGACGAAAGATTCGTACTTTTTTCCGTAAAATAGGATATCGCAATAAAAAAAAAATGTCTAATTAAAAATTCCTAGTGTTCCTTAAAATTACCAAAATTCGCCAAAATAAGGAACAAACTTTAGGTCTTGAAATCCAACAACTCTTGATTAAAAAATTTCTTTATACACGAAACAGTTTACGAATATTTCGGTGGAGGCTAAGGTGGACACATTTTTTGCCCCTTCCTGTACAACATCTACGTGCATCCAAACAAACAAAAAAATAGACGTGCTAAACAGGGATAAGAAAAAGGACGAGTGGATAAAAAAATGTAAGAAAGGAGTCCTTTTTTCCCTCCTCTTGAGGAGGATCAGAGGAAAAATTGGCTGCAGCTAACGGGATTAAGCGTGATAGTATACATATATAGTTGGATGTTGCTATATACCGTACATACGTATCGGTGTATATAGCACACTTGTATATATACATACACAACGTCGCTTCCTTCTTTCTTCCTCTCTTCCCAGGATCATCCCAAGGGAAACTTTGCACTTGGCAACTTTTAATGCGGTACCACAAAATCCTATCTCTTCGCGTGCTACATACACGGAAGGCTTTATATCTGGCTCGCTGCAGTTATACGTACGTGCAGGAGCTATCTATACCCAGACACACGCCTATCGATATCCAACCTGACTCCAGCAATTCCGGGTATAATATGCATCGAGGCTGGAAGGTCGTATTTCTGGAGCTGCGGATGAGACTTACGCCCTTTTGATGCTCTTGACGCGGGTATCTATACGTGTATATATATATATCTGATATTGTACTCCACTTTTACCTCGTCTATTTCCTTTTATACTCGTTGTGTGCCAAAAACTTCAGCTACGGGGTATTCAAAACTCGGCAACTCCAATCAAAGTCAACCGAGTGTTAAGCAATATTATAAAAATTCCCTTGTACGGGAATGATAAGTAAAAGGAAAAAAAAAAAAAAAAGCGAGGAGATTTACATAAGCATTCAATTATTTTTATACACCGGCTGCTTCTTTTTTTATGTAACATTAAAAGGATAATATAACTTCCGCGAAACTTAGGAAACGGGGGAGTTCCTGGAGTCTTGAGATCACGGGTTTTCGCGTAACAAAGAAAAGTGTAAATTTGGGATACGATTTTTTCGAGTTTCGCGCGGTCGAACTTTTTTTAATAATAGTTTGTTATTGGGTAAAATAATATTAAGGGGTTATGCCACTCTAGAGGCCGAAAGAAATAGGCCTTTTTTGGGAATTTTTTTTTTTAGACAAACTATAAAATAAATCGTAATTACGAAAAAGGGTGTTTATTATACATATCATCGACTATATACACTAATTTTTTTGAAGCGATTATGTTCAAAATGGCGACTGCGCAGCGTTTTTGCGAAGACGCCTCCGTTTTTCCAGGCCAAACTGCCGGAAACGCACCGCCTGTAATTTTTTAATTGTAATAAGTCAGTTACTTTTTTTCGATTATATATTAGAGCAGCCATAAAAGTACATATCACTTTTTCGATCTACTGATTTTTGACAAAATGGCAAAAAAAAATTGTCAGAAAATTATTAACAACAAATGAACTATGCGATATAAAAAAAAGTGATATGTACTTTTATGGGTAATGTAATTTTATAAATATATTTAAAATTTCAAGTTGATCGGTTGAAAATTGTCCGAGTTCTGTTTCCGGCAATTTTGAAAAATGTAGTTTCGAGGTAAACGCGTTTGAAGTTTTGAGTAGTAGCTCGCTGCGGACCGGGCGGCCGTGTACTAAAATTCGAAAATCGAGTACTTTGAGATTTGTCCCGGCCATAATCTTTTGGGACATCATTTTTGAGATACCAAGGGACCATTTAAGACCAAAAAAAATCGATTTTTCGAAAATCCTAGAGTGGCCTAACCCCTTCATAAAGTTGTCGTTTAGTTTTCAACTGCTTTTATGGAACTGAATTTTGGCGAAGAAATATTTTAATCCTTGGAAGGATAGGTAACGATCCTCGATTTCTGTGACATAGGTTCTGGTGCTGGTAGAAAAATATTCCATTTAAATTCTTTTTTCCTTAAGTTTTAATTTTATAGTAATTTGTCGAGTGACGTTTGGAACCAGAAAGTTCATTTCTGTATTTGACTTGGATTATTTATTTACTATATATGTAAAGATATTTCTGTATTTTAGTTTAGATATTTCTATAATTTGCTTGTACCTTTGATTTTTTGTTGCATCTAAATTTACTACTTTTCATCACGACAGTAGATTTATTATCCTCCAAATAAATTTTCAAAATTGTTTCTATTTCTTTCATTTTTTGAGGACCTATTTTTGGAATAACCAATAAAGATTAATCAATTACCTACTTTTAGAACAGATAATAATTAAAATAATTAATTACTGAGTTTCTTACAGTTTATGCCATTTGGTGACGATTTATTTTTTCTATCTTTAATACGATTTAGGTTATTTATTCACCAGTTTTGTAAATAAATTTTTATATTTTCTTTGGCGTCTAAATTTTATGGTTTTTGTCACAAGAATGCATTTATTATTTTCTTGGCGAATTTTCGAAATTGTTTCTTTCCGCGTAAATTTTTAAATACCTATAACACTTTTGTAACAGAAAACAATTATTTAACTATATGTTAAATGGATTAAATTTCTATATTTTAGAGATTTTCTTAAGTGGTTATACCCAGCCAGGAGGCGGAAAAAAACGCTTTTTTAAAAGATTTTTCTTGAAGAGAGTTTACAATATAATCAATTGAAGTTTTGTGTGCTTATAATGTAAGTATTTGAAGATTATAAAAAAATTTTTTATTTATAAAAATATTCATAATAAGGGCCGTAGCGGGCGATCTTCGGGCCCTCCTCCAAAAAAAGATGTTTTGCGGTGTACACTGTAACTCAAGACTGGATTATCTTAAACCAAAAAACCAAACAGATTTCGTTAATATAATAGATTATCTAGTAATTAATCGAAGGAATAATGAAAATATTGATTTTTGACAAAATGGCGGCATCTCAAAACAATTTTTCTATTTTTCATCAAAATTTCGGCCTTTATTTATTTATAAAATGAGAAAAAAAATCCAAACAACAAATCCTTCGATTAATTACTAAAAAATATATTAAAAAAGATTGTATAAAAATTTCAGACCGATCGATGAAGCCGTTTTTGAGATAGCGTGTACACCGACTTTAAAAACATGCTTTTGAGAAAAACGCGTTCAAAGTTTGAAAACTACTTACGAACGCACCGAGGCGTCCTTACAAATATGCCCGTATCTCCGAAAGTATTGGTCGGATCGACTTGAAATTTTATGTGTACACTTTTGTATAGTTGTACATTAAGAAAATATAATTTAAAAAAAAACGATTTATTTCAAAATTCTGACTGGGTATAACCCCTTAAACCTTCTATTTTTTTGCACCTAAATTCACTATTTTTCACCGCAAGAGTAAATTTCTTATCTTCCGAACGAATTTTCAAAATTATTTCTTTCCGCGTAACTTTTGGAACCGAAAACACTGAATTAATTCCATGACAAATGGAATTCATTTCTCAGAGCTCGTGCCATGTTAGGACGAAAATCTTTCACTCCTTGCGCGATTTTTACCATTTGCCAAATGCGTCTACCTCTTCGCATTCATTACAAACGATCTTGCAAACTAATATAACAAATTAGACGGTCGAGTGGAGCACGAATGAAAAACATCCCCTCGAAAGCTGGGAACTTTGGGTAGGATATTATCCAAACACGAAGCATTCCATCTCCCGTGCCGCTGCCGGAGAAATTTCAAGTTCATTTTCAGTTAAAGCGGAGTTTCAGTCGCTATTTCAGGCAACTTCCAGGCTAGGCGGTAGGTAGTGTCCTTCAGCTCCATTAATTAACGCAACTCCTTTGGAATCATGGGAAAATTGTTGTTGTTCTTCGGAAGTTCCGACAAACATCGACGATATTTAAAAAGGAGGGAAGAGAATCGCGCTTGTTCCGTCCTGAGTGATATCTCCGGGACCACTTTAGTCTGCGGTACCGGTAATAGTGCTTTGCATCTCTAAATATTCCCTCCAGAACCGCATGCGAGAGCCTCTAAAAGCAGCCGCTATGGTTATCCTGCAGTTCCTCCGCTATTTCTATAGTTGCCGCATGAGATGCTCGGCGGAGCTTTCGAGGGTGCATCGCGCGAGGGGGTGGGCGAGAATGAATAAAATGCGTCCGTTACGTCTAAAAGTGCAGTCTGCGAGTAGCCGCGGTGGCTCTGAATCCTTCTTAAACTATTTTCTGCATAATTCAATAGCAACGTTTGCCGATGCCACGCTGATGCTTTTTTAAGTTCCCCTGTCTCCCGTTTCCGTCCTTCCCGGGAGCTTTTTAACGAACATCAAGAAACGGAGAGACGCACGGACAGACGGACAGACGGACAAACGGACAAACGGACGGACGAAACTTTCTCTACAATCGTTTCCTTATCGGACCATTCTTATCTATCTGCATTTTCAACCCTTTCGCTTTCCACCCCCCGCGTCCGCACCCCCTTCTTCCCCATCGTCGTCTTTTCGCTTGTTATTATTAAGATTTTCATTTACATACCTATTTACATTCGTCTTCAATTACTTCCCTTCCCCCTCGGTCTCCTCGTATTTTGCATCCTGGAATCAGAGAAAAGAAAAAAGGGGAAAATTAGAGCCATGGAAAATATGGTAGGGGAATCGCGCCCAAAACGGCATATCTGGGCAAAACGGCATATTGAGGGTTTTGATCCTATCGTGCACATTTGGATGTTGAAAATAGTGCAAATATACTGTTACGTCACTGGCTGCCCACAGATCTATATGGCTGCACTGTGCGTCGCCGTTGACGGTCTGATACATCGACATTAAGGATGTATTGGCTATACACACATTATCGAAAGTACGTGAAACTAGATGAAATGGAGAAATGTCGCTGTTTAGGATGATATAACAACTTTGACAGATTTAACTGAATTTAATAGGTTAATTCATGCGGTAAAATAATGAAATTAATAGTTAAAACCATTAACAATCGGTCAAAAGTTGTAAAAACTTGTTGAAACGTATACTTATTCAAACACTTTTTTTATAGACTGTACCTCTGTTTCAACTTGAAGAATACACATTTCGAAAATTCAAATGTTCGCAAATAGTGGCAAAAAAAATATTTCTATTTTAAAAATGAAATCTTGATTATGAAAAAGGTTTACTTGAAATATATTGTTTATGAAAAGGTTTAAAATAATTATTCGTCCGCTAGTTGATCACGAAATTGCTTTCATTTTTTTGTAAACGGCTTTTTATTTTCAATTATAACCTACTATTTTAAAGATGATATCAGTTCCTCATATCATACATCATCTAATCACAAAGTTTTATAAAACTGTGGCCATTTTTTCTTTGTAAATACTTGAATGGAATACGAGAAAAATCTAAACTTACTCGCAATCCCATAAGAACGTGTGTTAATTCAATATTACAGTAACTTTTAAATAAAGCCGTGCAGACACTTGAAATTTGAAATCTAATGTTATACATTTATTTTCTAACAGTTTGTGCATTTTCAAACATGTGTCACCATTTTGTGATATAGCCAATACATCCTTAAGATAAAATCACGTTCACGAAATTATTTTCTCTTCAATTATCAATGTACTCTATGGCAATAAATTGCACTTTTCATTTGGGAGCTTCTACGCTAGGAAGCTTACATACTAGTAGAATGTACTTTGTGTAGTTTCATCTCTGAATATCTAACCTATACAATATCTTACTAACACAAAAGCCAAACTGGTGCAAAACGGGCAAAATGGCATACCATGTAAAACTGCGGTAAAAACTGAGTCGTGGAATAATAATATGGAACTTTTAGGCAGAATGGTTAACAAATACCAAAGAACTAACAAAGAATTTATTTTATTTTTTGTTTTACTTTATGATACCAATTTTTGTTTGGAACTAACAAAGAGTTTTTTTTTTACGTTATGAGAGAGATCTATTTTTGTTAGGTAGGTACTACCAAAGAATGTATTTTTTAATTTTTTATTTTATAAAAGAGTTATTTTTGTATTGTTGAATAACAATAAAAACACAAAACAGTAAAATGTATATTATAATACGGCAGAAAGCGTCAGTATGCCATTTTACCCAGGATATCAGGGCAAAATGGACTTTTACAAAGTGGCCATAAAGTAAGTATCACTTTCAAAATTCGATATCTCAGACACCGTAGGAGAAAACCCTATAATCATATATATCAGTTTATTCAGGGTAAAATGGGATTACTTCCTCAATTTTTTCAGATTTTTTGCTGCATTTTGAAAAATCACTTAAATATGACCAATTTTCCTGATTCTACTCGATTTATCGCAAGTATGAACATTTTTGGTCAAGATGACATTTAAATTAGATTATGATAACATAATCTGAAGAAAACGCAACGCCTTATGATGAGCTTGATACAATAATTGTCAATTTCAATTGATTTTTTATCACAAAAACATTAAATTATGCGCTAACGTTATGAACAAATTTAAAGGTTAGCGATGAAGAAGGGCTATGCTTGATTCGATTCATCAACTCAAATCTGACTAATTTGGAAATTATAGTGTAGATTTTTTGAGTGCAAAAGTTAAGCTCTATCACGACAACAAGGTGGAAGCCCTTCGATGGAGGTTTTTTTTTTCGTTATTGTTTTTTCTTTCTATTGTTTTTGTTAATTTTTGCTTCTCATTTTTTATTACTTTTTTTTGCTGAAATTTGCTTTTAATTTCGTCCTAATTGTGCAACATTTGTTCAGTGCGCCTCCCTTCATTTTCCGCATTAGTTAGATTTGAGTTGGTGAATCCAACCAAGCGAAGCCCATCTTCATCGTTAACCTAAACATTCATTCATAACGTTAACGCATAATTTAATGTTTTTCTGATCAAAAACCAATTGGAATTGACAATTATTGTATCAAGTACATCGTGAGGCATTGCGTTTTCTTCAGATTATGTTATCATAATCTAATTTGAATGTCACCTTGGCCAAAAACATTTATACTTGTGATAAATCAAGTAGAATCAGGAAAAAGGTCATATTTAAGTGATTTTTCAAAATGCACCAAAGAATCTGAAAAAATTTAGGGAGAAATCCCATTTTACCCTGAATAAAATGATATACATGATTATAGGGTTTTCTCTTACGGTGTCTGAGATATCGAATTTTGATAGTGATACTTACTTTATGGCCACCCTGTACATCATATTTCGAAATCTTAAATTATAAATCTATTTATTCATATAAAAATGAAAAGTTTTGTCGCAGGTAAAGGAAATAACCATAGATTCTATTGCAGCTTTGGGTCTCATTAAATTGTTATTGGTTTTGTCTTACGACGCCTTCAAACAAAAAGTATGCCGTTTTGGGCGCAATTCTGCTACCCGTCCCGAAAGCCAATCTTCGCGCGACCGTATAATATTCAGTTGATTGAAATTGGATTTTGCATCATTTAACGTTTTTTGGCGCGGTCACCTGCTCGTCTCGCGAAAGAATGTTGAAATTTACATTCCCCGATGGATTTATATAAATCTCGTATTTTAGCCACCCATCGCTCGGCGTGTGTGGAACGAAATGGAACTCACGGTTGCGAGTTTCGTGCCGTTTCGTTTAGTAGCGAAAATCATTTTATTTCTCGCGATGAAAGTGCATTTTTCCGGAAACAAAAATGAATTTTTGTTTGTTTTTTTTTTCTGGATAGGTAAATGAAAACAAACGAAATTACTTTCGGGTGGGAAAATAAATGTTTTTTTTGGTTCGCCAAAAGATTCGCATTCCAAATTCTGCGACAGATTTTTGTGGTACGAATTTTTAAAAGAGTGACGATTTTTTGAAAACAAATTTCGATTTTCTGTGGAATATTTTTCGTTATTAAAAATAATGGCTAATAAAATTGCAACGAGTATCGGAATTTTCTTAAAAGTTTCCATTTCATTTTTTTTTAAATTGGATAATGTGCGTAATTTTTGTGAATGCCTATAATAATTTTAAAAAAGTGGATTTTAATAAAAAGAACCCCAGGGGGTTGACAGGGGCAATGAAAAAAAATGATATTGAAAATACCTGTGATGAAAATTAAGTAACTTTTAAATTAACAAATGAATAGATTTTTCTAAAAGATAAATACGTTTTTTGTAATTTTACAAAAGATTCACATTCCAAATTCTGCGACAGATTTTCCTGGTTCGAATTTTTAAAAGAGTGACGATTTTTCGAAAAAAATTTCAATTCTCTTTGAAATATTGTTCGTTATTAAACACAATAGCTAATAAGATTGCAACGAGTATCGACATATTCTTAAAAGTTTCCATTTCAATTTTTTTAAAATTGGGTAATGTGGGAAATTTTTTTGAAAGTCAATAATAAAAAAAAAGTGAATTTTAATTTTAAAAAATCCAGGGGGTTGAAGAGAACAATGGAAATAAATGGGGTTGTAAATACCCCTGATGAAAATTAAGTAACTTTTAAATAAACAAATGAATAGATTTTTTTGAAAGATCATAATCCGAGGTATAAAAGCCTGCGATAGCTTTTCCTGATACCAATGTTTCTTTAAGTTAGAATATTTTAAAGGAAATTTCAACACTCGTTGGAATTTTATTTGTTATTAAATAAAGTTACTTCTTTTAACATTTATTGTTAAAAAATATTGGATAACGCGACAGTTTTTTTTGGCAAACCAATAATAACAAAAAAATTGGTAACAATTTTATTTTAAAAAATTCCAGAGGGTTGACAAAGACAATGAAAATAAATGGGGACAAAAATACCGCGGATGAAAATTACATTAAATTTATTTGTTAATTTAAATGTAATGTAATTTTCATCCGGAAAAAAGTCATAATTCGAGATAAAAAAATCTTGTGAAAATTTTTCCTGATGTCAAGATTTTTTTTTATAGTTACGATTTTTCGACTGTTTTTTTGAATTTTTTTCCGTTACTAAAAAACTCAACTCTGCTAATGTTTGCCCTTAAACAACAATCAGATAAGGTGGAAAATTTTCTGGAAGCTTATGATAACAAAAAAGTGAGTTTGGACCAAATACACCCAGGGGGTTGACGGAAGCAGCAAGAATAACGGGGATGACGGAGGGTTAATACGATCTCTAGCTTATATTTTTCGGTCTCTGCTATCAAACGTCAATATTTACCAGTTGTAAAATGTAAACTTGGGTGGAAAATCTGTTGCTGGAACGTTAACAGGAAATTTCCATTGAAAATTCGATTCCTTTCTCGCTTCCAAATTTAAAATTAAATGAAAATAACAACAGTTTCCGTAGAATTTCGATTTCGAACAAAAATTGCTGCAATTCCAAATTTATTCTTCTTTCATTTTCAAGTTAGGTATTTTTCTGGATTTTTAGATTAATATTTACAAAAAAAAATAAAATTTAAAATTCAAGGGAGAAAAATGATTTTTGATTAGGTATTTATTTTAAAAAATCGACCCTGCAATTTACAAAAATTTACCAATTTATGAAATTAGAAAAAAAGGATAATTCTAATGATAATTTTGGAGCTGAAGAAATTTTTAGTTCGAGCAAATTTAAGGATTTCGGTAGCATTTTTCTGAGAATTATATACTTATTTAAAAAATCAATTCTAAAATGTACGAAAATTTGAAAGGGACTCAGAAATTTAAGAAAGTTTGAAAATGTATGTATTCTGAGAGAAAAAAAATCATTTTTAATACATTTTAGAACGAAAAAAATCCTAATCCGAGAAAATTTTAGGATTTTGGTAGGATTTTCTTAAAAATTGTATATTAATTTAAAAAATCGTCCCGGAAATTTACGAAAATTTTTTAATGACCCCGAAATTTACGAAAATTTATAAACTTACGCAATCTCAGAAAAAAAGAATAATTTTAATAATACATTTTAGTGCTAAAAAAATCCTAATTCGAGGAAATTTTAGGATTTTGGTAGGATTTTCTTAAAAATTGTATATTAATTTTAAAAAACCGTCCCTGAAATTTACGAAAATTTATAAACTTACGAAATCTCAGAAAAAAAGAATAATTCTAATAATACATTTTATACCTAAAAAAATCCTAACTCAAAGAAATTTCAGAATTTCGGTAGGATTTTTTTAAAAACCATATATTAATATAAAAAATCGTCCCTGAAATTTATAAAAATTTGTAAATTACCCCGGAATCTACGAAAATTTGTAAATGATCCCGAAATTTACGAAAATTTATAAACACACAAAATTAAAAGAAACGAATAATTCTAATGGTACAATTTGGAGCTGAAGAAAATCCCAGTTCGAGAAAATTTAAGGATTTTCTTGGGATATTCCTAAAAACTACATATTTATTTAAAAAATCGACCCCGAAAGCTACGAAAACTAGATGACATATTTTTAACCCCTTCCGGTAGAATGACGAGTCTAGCTCGCCATTGGTTCAAAAAATTTTTGCTTAATTCAACCGTTTTTGATATTATTTAACAATACGTAAAAATGGATATTAATTAACAATTTGTAAGAATTAAAAAATTCTTTTATTTAATTTTATTTTTAAAAAAACCAAGTTTTTCAAAATAAAAATTAAATTGTTATTTCATGTCCAGTTTTTCATGATTAAATCGTACCGGAAGGGGTTAAACTGAAGAAAATGCCAGTTTGAGGAAACTCAAGAATTTTCCTAGAATCTTCCTAAGAATTCTCCTCGGCCGTAAAAAATGGCTCGATTAATATTTTTCGTTGGTTGATAAGCAAAGGATCGTAGGAAGGAGCCTCGCAAAGTACAGAAACCGAAAAGCTTGGTAAAGTTTTAACCAAAAACATAATCAAATCTTGCTGAGAGCCGCTTCTGCTTGTGGTGCAAAGTTACTAATTGCTTAATTTCCCTCGACTCATACCAACATACCAAGAACACTCTTCTCGTTTCTGTCTCTTTCTCGGTTCCCTTTTCTCCCTCCGTCTCTTCCATTTCAGCCACTTGAGAGTGCGGATGGAAAGTGCGAGTGCCAAGTGCACCATGTATAGTGTAACGAGGTAGAAAGAGACGACCAGGGAACTACTAAAGAGACGAGAAGAAAGGGAATAGCAGAAAGTACAGAATAGCGGCGGAAATGTGCAGGTGTGCGATGCTTGTCCTTTTCTCAAGAGGACATTTTCCACTATCCTCTTTCTTTACCGTCAAGTGTTATTCCCCAACCCCGCCTCTTTCCCTCCATGCCATTTTCCGATAACAACAATAGCAACTCTGGCTCGCGATAATCGTGCGTCAATGATATCCATCATTTTTCATTCATTCTATTTTCATTCATTCATTCGTTAAGAGTGTCAACAACCCGTGTGGCGGCCGTGTTTTTTTTTTGAGATTTTTTCGGAAAAATCACTTAATTATAATTTCCCGTGGAACATTGATATTAAAAGCAATGTTCCAAATTTTAAGTATTTTTGAAAATTTCTAATCGACAAATTTTTGTATATTTCCTGTTTAATTTCTTGGAAAATTTAAAAAATTGAGGGAAGATAAATTATTTCAAAGAACCCCACGTAAAAAAATTTTATAAAGTTTTATAAAAATTATATAAGGTCAATTTGATAAAAAATTGGTTTTATAAAATTGTTATAAAAAGTTTATTAGAAAAATTATGTATAAAAATATAAATCACGTGTAAATATATTTACGAAATTTCTATAGTATTAACTAACTTGTTCTTCACTTGTAGCGTATTTTTGATGTTTACTCATGTTTTTTTTCAAATATTCACTCCTTTTTCAAATGTCAGTCTGAAGTGTCACACAATTTATAGTTGTAAGAAGAACGCAGTAATATTTATACTATTGATGAAGACATTTGAATTCATAGAGTGAATATTACTGCGTTCTTCTTACAATTATAAATTGTGTGACACTACAAATTGACATTTGAAAAAGGTGTGAATATTTGAAAAAAACATGAATAAATATAAAAAATACGCTACAAGTGAAGAACAAGTTAGTTAATGCTATAGGAATTTCGTAAATATATTTACACGTGATTTATATTTTTATACATAATTTTTCTCGCGAATTAAATAGTTACCTGACGTTCCACTTACGACTTTTCGACGGTGGCAAGCCCTTAACCAATTGCGAGCAGAAAATATTGTAAGCAGGCCACTTGTCGACTTCTTATAATAAAAATAGATAGATAAATAAGTAAAAAATAGTTGATTTACATTGTTTATGCACGTCAAAAATATCATAACATTTTTTTATAAAATTTTTATAAAATTATCGTAAAATTTTAGTTTTATAAACTTTTTATAACAATTTTATAAAACTAATTGTTTATCAAATTGACTTTCTAAAATTTTTTTACGTGGGACGCCTAGTATGTTTTTAATTATTTAATAGAATGTCATTAATTTTAGTAATTAATGAAAAATTATTTCGGAAAATTTATTTTAAAAAGTCATATTTCAAATTCACAAACCGAAGAATCAAATTGCAATATTGTTACATAAATATTTATTAAGGGGGTCAACCCGTATGGCGGCCGTATTTTTTTTAGAGATTTTTTCGGAATTTTTCATGATGAAATGAAAAGACACAGAGCTTTCCAATTTTTACTACATATTTATTCATTTTTAAATTATGTCTCTGAATTTTCTTATACGAAAATATACTTATGATCGTGAGTTTTACCGCTCGAATGGCACTCATGTGAAAAAAACGGTGTCCACGATTCCGGCAGATTAGCTTATCTGAAATAAAAAAATTAAATTGCAAGTCGATCTATAAGTGGATGGCTATCACCGGAATCAGGATTTTTTGAAAATATTGAGAATTAAATTTTTTACATGCTTTTAAACATTAAGACCCAAAATTTAATGATTTTTTTGGACTATTTTTACGGTAAAAAGAAGGCGGTTCAATGTTTTTCAAAAATCCTTCTTCCGGTGATGGCCAACCACTTAGAGATCAACTTGCAATTTTATTTTTTTATTTCAGATAAGCCAATCTGCCGGAACCGTGGACACCGTTTTTTTCACATGGGTGCCATTCGAGCGGTATAACTCACGATAATAAGTATATTTTTGTATAACAAAATTCAGAGACGTAATTGAAGAACAAATAAATATGTAGCAAAAATTTGAAAGCTCCGTGTCTTTTCATTTCGTCATGAAAAATTCCGAAAAAATCCTTAAAAAAAAACGGCCGCCAAACGGGTTGACCCCCTTAATAAATATTTATGTAACAATATTGAAATTTGATTCTTCGGTTCGTGAATTTGAAATATGACTTTTTAAAATAAATTATCCGAAATAATTTTTCATTAATTACTAAAATTAATTACATTCTATTGAATAATTAAAAACGTACTAGGCGTGTTTTTCGAAATAATTTATCTTCCGTCAATTTTTGAAATTTTCCAAGAAATTAAACAGGAAATATACAAAAATTTGTCGATTAGAAATTTTCAAAAATACTTAAAATTTGGAACATTGCTTTTAATATCAATGTTCCAAGGGAAATTATAATCAAGTGATTTTTCCGAAAAAATCTCAAAAAAAAAAAACGGCCGCCACACGGGTTGACCCCCTTAACCATTTCCGTACCTCGAATTCTTCAATGCTGTCTTCAATAATATTTTCGCGATAACAGTTTTGTTATTAATTATAGAAATCGGAAGAAACAAAATGGAAGACTCCCACGGTTCCCGACTTCCTTCGGAATCTTAGCGGAGTAATAACTTGGAAGCTGCTGCATGTGAAACACATCGTAAATATATCTTTCTGCTCCCGACTTGCATCGTGTATACATCTGGGACGACGTGCTATAGTTGCACACGTATAGTTATTTAGGAACAGGTAGATACAACTAGAATAAGAAGAAGAAGAACCAAGGGAGAGGGAGGGAAGTGACATTAAAGGGGTTGAAGGGGAAGGGGGTGTTTGCTAGACTGGACATAGCACACTGTCCCATGTGGGTTTCGTTAATTAACCCCTGAGTCTAGCGAGTTCTATTTCTCGCGTTATATTATTCCGAAGTCTCTCTTCTCACTTGTCTAATATATACATATATACCTAGAGGGTGAGAGAGAGAGAGAGAGAGAGATAGGGGTGCGTCAAGGGGGTTACCGTTGTTGCTGCAAGAGTCTATAGTGCATGAGAATTGCAACAGCTATGTTGGGGTTGTCTCTGTTGGTTATATTGACGTTATTTATTTATATTATACACAAACACACGTATTTATATATATATATATGCGCGCGCGCGCGCGTGTGTGTGTGTGTGTGTGTGTACACGGTATCGGGTAGGTGGCAAGCTGCAGTCAAATTTGTAGCAGTAAAAGTGGAGAAAACAGGGACCCTGATTTTAGTATCGCTTTGGAACCGTGTTCGGAGTCCACGTTATTGCCTGATTCTCGGATAGGGGTTGTAATTCCAAAACAGAAACTGAAAATCCGAAATTCGCTTCCTCCGAATCGTCCCACAGGGTCGTAAAGAACCCCGGAGTTAAATATCCCACGGAGTCAGTCTATAACAGTGTCAACTTTGGAAATTTATCACTCGCTAAGAAAATAAAGCTTAGCGTTAAAGTTTCTGTACTTTGAACCCTGTAAATTTTAAGTTCCAGGAAAACTTATCGTCGGGGTTATAAATTGCTACGAGAGACGAGCCTTCCATTATGTCTTCGTGAAATAATAGTGTTTCGATTTTTGCCAAACGGGACATTTTTAACGGACCATTTTTATCCCGATAGATAATTTGTTTAATAAACAACGCCTTTGTTCAAGAAATTCGCGGTGTTTCGACTTCCAATAATTCTGGAACCAACCCATAAAATTTCCAAATGTTGAGTGTCTTAACCCTAGAACAGCACACCTCCAAACTCGAACGTAAAGAGCGTAATCGATTTTCCAAAAAAGGTATTTATTTTGAAAATTGAAGGGTGTGATTTTTAGAGAATTACTAATTTTCGGAATAACGCACGTAATTACAGATTTGGAGTTCGGACAATTTTCGATTTTGGACGATGGAGTTCGAAAATCGCGTGGGGTCATATTGACCCCATGGGCTGTTCTAGGGTTAATGTCTTCGTACGTTGAGAAAATTTGTTATTGATTCGAAAAGAAAAAATTCGAAATTATTAGATTGGTGCATTATTAATGACGATTATTTGGAATAAAAAGCGTGAAAATAATCGTCGTTAATTATGCACCAATCCAATATAATAATTTAATTTTTTGAACTTCGTAATTATAAATAATAATGAAATTGTTATAAATAATGTATGAATCTTAATAATAATATGAGAACTCTAGGAGTTGATGTAATGTTTTCATATGTTGAGAAAAATTTGTTATTGATTAAAAAAAATGAGGTTCAATTCGAAACTATTAGGCTGGTGCATAATTAATGGCGATTAGTTAGAACGAAAAGCGTGAAAATAATCGTCGTTAATTATGCGCCAATCCAATGTAATAATTTACTCGCTTGAAATTCGGAATTTTTAATAATAATGAAATTAATATTACTAATGTACGACTACCAATAATAATTAAAGAACTGGTTTAATATAAAGAAATAATAAATAGTGTAACAAAATGGAATAATAAGTAAAATACAGATTGAAAAAATTAACTAAAAAATAAAAAATAAAGAATTCTAAACATGAAAAGGGAGAAGTAAAGAAATACAAATAAACGATTGTTGTGAGACGTCAACCATTTCATGGATTAAGGTCCAATTTGAATGAGTCCGAAATTCAAATTGGGTCCAACATTCCATTTGGTCCTAAAATTCCAATTGGGCCCAGCATTCCATGTGGTCCTAAAATTCCCATTGGGTCCAGCATTACATTTGGTTCAAAATTCCGATTGGGTCCGACATTCCAGTTGGTTCAAAAATTCCAATTGGGTCAGACATTCCAGTTGGTTCAAAAATTCCAATTGGGTCCAACATTCCAATTGGTCCCAAAATTCCAATTGGATCCAACATTCCATTTGCTTCAAAAACTCCAATTGGGTCCAACATTCCATTTGGCTCTAAATTTCCAATTGGATCCAACATTCCATTTGGTCCTAAAATTCCAATGGGATCCAACATTCCATTTGGTCCCAAAATTCCAATTGGGTCCAACATTCCATTTGGTTCAAAAATTCCAATTGGGCCCAACATTCCATTTAGTCCCAAAATTCCAATTGGATCCAACATTCCATTTGCTTCAAAAACTCCAATTGGGTCGGACATTCCAGTTGGTTCAAAAATTCCAATTGGGTCCAACATTCCATTTGGCTCCAAATTTCCAATTGGATCCAACATTCTATTTGGTCCCAAAATTCCAATTGGACCCAACATTCCATTTGGTCCCAAAATTCCAATTGGGTTCAACATTCCATTTGGCTCCAAATTCCAATTGGATCCAACATTCCATTTGGCTCCAAAATTCCAACTGGATCCAACATTCCACTTGGTCCAAAAATTCCATTTGCTTCAAAATTCCAATTGGGTCCAACATTCCACTTGGTCCCAAAATTCCAAATGGGTTCAAAATTGGAATTCATCTAAAATGACCCGGTCCAATTTGAACGACGGAACTTACATGCACTTACATGCAATTTAGATGCATTATTGGCTAATATAAATTTCACGAAAATTGTGTATCCCCTTGCCTGACAACTTTTACCTGAAATTGAATATTGGTTGACCCAAGCAAATTTTTTTCTCAGCCTAGGAGTGGACACCTAATTCCACAATACGGTGGAAAACTTCCTACCGGATAAACGACGCAAGGTTTTCTCCGTGTACTCTTTGTATTTATCACAGACTTCAACTGCAAACGAGGAAAAAAAAGGGAATTCCAGCGCGGCAGAGGAACGAACGCGACAGCCGCAGCTTTATTTGCGTCCCATGGCGAGTTTTCAGCTCGGAAGGAAAACACGAACGTGAATTTCGATGTTCCGTGCAAGCAACGGGCGCTCGGGGATCGTAAAGCAGCAAGTCCACAGCGAACCTTGCCGGAAATACACCCTTTTGGATTGAAATCCACGACGTGTTTCTCCCAACCGGCGTTAGTATAATTGAACGGCGTCCATCTTCCAGACAGCATTAAAACTCCCTATCCCTTTCTTCCTTTTCGATCTATCTATCTATCTATCTATCTATCTATCTATCTACCTATCTATCTATCTATCTACCTATCTACCTATCTATCTATCTATCTACCTATCTACCTATCTATCCATCTATCCGTTCGTTGGTTCAATGCTGTCTCTGGTTTAAGCTATGTTACACTGTTTATTTTCCTGCCCTCTTCGACCACTATTTCCTCCTCTACCCTAACGACTGACTATCCATCCCTTTACTCGCTTCCTTCCTCTCATTCCTAAAACATGGATCCGCACCTACACTTGCACGCCTTTTACCCCGTACCCTTTTTTCTTCTCCCGTCCATAGACACCCAGGAACTTGGTAACGCCACGTCTCTATCCTACAGGTACAAAAAGGGTACTGCGAAATTTTTTAAAGGTATTCCAACTATTGCGCTCTCCCGTTAAAGCTCGAAAGATCGAAAGAATCGTGTCGGAATCGGCGTTTTAAGGCTCATTTAGACGTCTATGGTTTTGCAATTAATGTGGCATTAATGTATTGGGTTGGCAAATAAGTTCGTTCGGGTTTTGTGTTTTATTCCACTGTTAAAAACCGAACGAACTTATTTGCCAACCCAATGCAATCGCAAGACAAATAATCATAACAACAACAACTATAATGATAGCAATAATAATAATAATAATAATAATAATAATAATAATAATAATAATGATATTAATATTGATAATAATAGTAATAATGATACTAATAATAATAATAACATTAATAATAATAACAATAGTAGCAGTAGTAATAGATCAACGATGATGATCAAAACAATTAACACGTTCACGCCGGCGTGAGCCACCGGTGGGTCACGTCTGACTGTTCCGTGGGGCGGTATGACCCACCGGTGGGTCACACTTAACTATTTCGTGGGGTAGTCCTGCCCCACATGAAAAAACGTAAATAACCGCCCCGGCGTGTGCGTGTTAAACTAAAATTGTGAACCAATGCCAAAATGTCAATGAGTAACTGCAGTTACTGGTAGAACCCAATGAGCATGCAACCCTTAACCCCTCCTTAACATTTATTGAACAGGGTTAAGGGAGACAAAAGTGTTCCGGTTTTCTCCAGATTCCAGAAAAAAGAATATTCAGGTAAAATTTCTTCTGGTATAAAAATTTTCATTTAAAAAAGTCTTCAGGTAAAAAATTGTTCAGATAAAAAATTCTTCAATGGAACAATCTTCAGGTAAAATAATCTTCAAGTAAAAAAATCTTCTGGTAGGAAAAATGTTCAGGTAAAAAGGTTCAGATAAAAGTATCTTCAGGTAAAAAATCTTCAGGTATACCAAATTTTCATTTAAAAAAGTCTTCAGGTAAAAAATTCTTCGGATAAAAAATTCTCCAATTAAAAAATCTTGAGGTAAAAATTAATATTCAGGAGAAACAATCTTCAAGTAAAAAATTCTTTTGGTAGAAAAAATGTTCAGGCAAAAAACTCTTCAGGTAAAGAATTCTTCTATTCAAAAATTGTCGATTTAAAAATCTTTAGGTAAAAAATCTTCAAATAAAAAGTCTTTTGTTAGAAAAAACTTTCAGGCAAAAATGTTCAGGTAAAAAATTCTTCAATTAAAAAACCTTCAGGTAAAAATAAATATTCAGGTAAAACAACCTTTAAGTAAAAAAAATCTTCTGATAGAAAAAATTTCGAGGCAAAAAAATCTTCGGATAAAAAATTCTTCAATTAAAAAATTTTCGATTCAAAAATCTTCAAATAAAAAGTCTTTTGGTAGAAAAAAATGTTCAGTCAAAAATCTTCAGGTAAAAAATTCTTCAATTAAAAAACCTTCGGGTAAAAATAAATATTCAGGTAAAACAACCTTTAAGTAAAAAAAATCTTCTGATAGAGAAAATTTTGAGGCAAATAATATCTTCGGATAAAAAATTCTTCAATTAAGAAATTTTCGACTTGAAAATCTTCAGGTAAAAATAAATATTCAGGTAAAAACAATCTTCGGGTAAAAGAATCTTCAGATTAAAAAAAATCTTTAGGTAGAATGGAACGTATCTGTCAGTCGTCGCCTCGCTAATTTCTCGTAGGAGCAATCAAGCCGTTGCTTCCCTCGAAGTGAAACCAAACGCAACCCTCTTATTCCATTCTCGTCTACGCTAATTACAGGAACAGCCCCACGGATGCACGGCTAACGAAGCTAACCCGCCATAAGTAGCAGTAACAAGTGATGCTTAAGTAGTGTGGCTCGACAACAATACCGACCGTTGTAACGCCGCGTTTACACACATTCCAGTTATTACTTCTTCCGACTCGCTGATTTACATGATTGCTTTGCCAACAATCATTTTCACACCTAATGGAGGAGCGAATTTCGCTCGGATTAACAGCGGATGTGTTTCGTGTCTATTATCGTTAATTCTCCGCGATCAACATTCCTTGTAAAACAGAGTCAATTCGACGGCTTTATTTTGGGAAAGGGGAGGCCTTAAACGCGACGCCATGGAATGTCGATGTGCTTTTCGCCGGCGAATCGCTCGAAAATGGAGGCTAATTTGAAAGCTGGGGTGGAGAAAGTTTCCAGGGAGAAATAAAATTCGCTTATTTTTATTTCTTATTTTCATCGAGAGCTACTTAAGGGGGGATTGCGGTGTAACAGGTTCAAAAAATCGAATTTTTTTTCTTTGCATAAATCAAAAGTACAATGTTTCAAGAATGTCTTCCAAAAGTAGTATCGCAATTAAGTAGCAGCTGTAAGTATCGTAAAACTTCGTCAAAAAGTTTAAACGCAACTATCTCGAAACTACGTTTTTCAAATCGGTGTCTAGGATAGCGCAAAAACTAATCAATCGTGAAACTTCACAGAAGGCTTAATCCAATCAATATACATTTCTCCTGGGGTTATACCAACAATTTAAATAGAATTATTTCATTTAATATTATTTAACGACATTTTTAGTGGCAATATGTAATCAATTTTTGTGTCAAAAAATTCATTTTTTCTTCAAAGCCCTAGGACTTTTTTGATTCTTCATGTTTTCTTTTAACAAGTGGTATAACCCCAGCATAAACTATCTACCTTTAAGAAAATTTTTCATTTTTAGTTATCGGATGCTTGTAAACAGGTGCTATACTAGACGCCAACAATCCGGAAGTGTTTGGCAGGATTATGAATATTAAATAAATAATACAGAAAATGGCAAGAAAAAATTTCTTTTCAATATTTCATGGATGCTTCTTCGTATCCTAAAAGAGATTATTTGGGAATTATTAATAGTTTTCCAAAAAAAAATTCATGAAAATCACCTATTTTTAAAGCTGTTACACCGCAATCCCCCCTTAATTTCGTAGTTGAAAGATAACAACTTAATACACCTGTAGGTAATTTTCTGATTTTTTACCTGCAGTAATGTAAATATATTTATTATTAATTATTGAATATTTTGATACTCGTCCAGCATTTTAGGAGTTTTGCTAGAATTTTGTTGGGGTTTTGCTAGGGTTTTGCCATACAAAGTTAAAAAAATGTGAAAAGCTGAGAAGTTTCATTTTTTCTTAAGGGGTTAGGCCACTCTAGAGGTCGAAAAAAGTAGGCCTTTTTTGGGAATTTTTTTTAAACAAACTATAAAATAAATCGCAATTACGAAAAAGCGTGTTTATTATACATATCATGGACTGTATACACTAATTCTTTGAAGCGATTACGTTCAAAATGGCGGCTGTGCAGCGTTTTTACGAAAACGCCTCCGTTTTTCCAGGCCAAACTGCCGGAAACGCACCGCCTGTAATTTTTTAATTATAATAAATCAGTAACTTTTTTTCGATTATATATTAGAGCAGCCATAAAAGTACATATCACTTTTTCGATATATTGATTTTTGACAAAATGGCGCACTTCTGCAAAAAATTGCCAAAAAAATCGTCAGAAAATTATTAATAACAAATGAACTATGCAATATAAAAAAAAGTGATATGTACTTTTTTGGGTAATGTAATTTGATAAATATATTTAAAATTTCAAATTAATCGGTTGAAAATTGTCCGAGTTCTGTTTCCGGCAATTTTGAAAAACGTAGTTTCGAGATAAACGCGTTTGAAGTTTTGAGTAGTAGCTCGCTGCGGATCGGGCGGCCGTGTACTAAAATTCGAAAGTGGAGTACTTTGAGATTTGTCCCGGCCATAATCTTTTGGGACATCATTTTTGAGATACCAAGGGACCATTTAAGACCAAACAAAAAATATGTCTGTCTCTCTCTTTTTCTCTATCTATTTCTCTCTCTCTCTCTCTCTCTCTCTCTCTCTTCTCTCTCTCTCTCTCTCTCTCTCTCTCTCTCTCTCTCTCTCTCTCTCTCAGTGATAACTCGTAACGACTAATTTGTGCAAATTGTCGGAAGAGTAATTGCAGGAATTTGGTAGCAAATAACGAATCGTTTTAGGAAAACATTAGGAACAATCGAATCCCCGGTAATAAGCAGGCATAAAATGAATAAAATGAATAAAAGGAGTGGAATGAATAAAATGAATAAAATGTCTCGTAGCGCGACGAGGAGGAAAGAGAAAGAAATAATGGGTGACGAAGTAACGGCTGTTGCAGTAGCCGGGGAGACAGGATGAAAGAGAGAGCGAGAAATTAATATAAATCTCATTTCCTCGACTGGCATTGTCTCACAGCCACCCTTAATACAATCTCACACCCCTTCCTTCTAAACTCGAGCATCGTGCAAACACGTGCCGGCAATGCTACTGCCGTTGCCGTTGCCGTTATACCGCTTCTCTTAGCTGCTGTTGCTTTTCTTCTACTTTGTCGATTCGAAATGAATTCAAGGGAAAGAAATGAATTCGATAAATTAGAACCTCCTGTTACCGTGAAATGAATTGGAAATCGGACGGTAGAAAAATATCCTTTGCTCCCCTGTATCTGTTTTCCTTCTCGGACTTTCCTTCGAGTAGTCGGAAAAATCGACTTTTCTTTTTTTATAGCATTTTTTGAAAATAGCATCTTTTTAAAATTAATTATTAATTAGTTTTTTTGGAAATTTGTGAATTTAAAAATTTGGTAGCGAAGGTCCTGATGCATTTTGTTTATTTGTTTTCAATTTCTTCTCTATCTTTATTCATTTTTTATCATAGAAGAGAATTGATTTAATGCAATTAATATCAATAATTTTAATTTCTTATAATAAAATTACAAAATTTTGTATTTATTTATTTAATTGTACAAAGTTATAGCGTCCGCATTGGGAATTATATTAGGTTAGTGCATAATTACCGACGATTATTTTCGAATCAATCATGCACAGTAATCGTCGTTAATTATGCACCAACTTAATATTTATATTATTTTGTATCGCGCTGAGAAAATTTTATCGCCATTCTAACTATTGCCGCTGTTGAGTAAAGCAATAAACAAATAACATTAATTTCTAGTAATATTTTTATTGGACTGTTTTGAAACCTGCAATTTTAGTTGAAGCCACGAAAAACCCCATATTGCCTGTTAAGGGTCAAAATTAATACTCCTTACCGTCTTCTTTTTGTAACTTTCTTTCTTGTACTTTTCCTTTGTTATGTTTTTTTGCAACTTTCTCATATTTTCTCACTTTCCAATGTATTTCCCATTAATCTCACGAATTTCAAGGTATAATAAAAGTAATAAAAAATGGATTGTGTTCATTTTCAATTCCAATTATTATTCCATTTTTTTAATAATTGCAATAGGACCAGAAACCTTTTTTTTATTTTGGAAATCATAAATATTCATTTTCACGCAGCTCCATTATTTAAATATATTTATATCCACAAACAAAATTTGTTTAAGGGGTTAGGCCACTCTAGGATTTTCGAAAAATGGATTTTTTTTGGTCTCAAATGGTCCCTTGGTATCTCAAAAATGATGTCCCAAAAGATTATGGCCGGCACAAATCTCAAAGTACTCGATTTTCGAATTTTAGTACACGGCCGCCCGGTCCGCAGCGAGCCACTACTCAAAACTTCAAACGCGTTTATCTCGAAACTACATTTTTCAAAATTGCCGGAAACAGAACTCGGACAATTTTCAACCGATTAACTTGAATTTTTAAATATATTTATGAAATTACATTACCCATAAAAGTACATATCACTTTTTTTTTATATCGCATAGTTCATTTGTTGTTAATAATTTTCTGACGATTTTTTTGGCAATTTTTTTCAGAAGTGCGCCATTTTGGAAAAAATCAATATATCGAAAAAGTGATATGTACTTTTATGGCTGCCCTAATATATAATCGAAAAAAAGTAACTGACTTATTATAATTAAAAAATTACAGGTGGTGCGTTTCCGGCAGTTTGGCCTGGAAAAACAAAGGCGTCTTCGCAAAAACGCTGCACAGCCGCCATTTTGAACATAATCGCTTCAAAAAAATTAGTGTATACAGTCGATGGTATGTATAATAAACACCCTTTTTCGTAATTGCGATTTATTTTATAGTTTGTCTAAAAAAAATTCCCAAAAAAGGCCTATTTTTTTCGGCCTTTAGAGTGGCCTCTTAAGGGGGTACATCACAGTAAAAAATTTGTTTTTCTTTCATTTTCTGAAACCTGCATTTGTTAAGAATACTCCCACCAAATTTTGTAAAGAAATTCGTAAAATTGACGGAGATACAGTATAAAATTTAGTTTCTAAGTCGTAGTATTATCCTTTCTCAGCAAAACTTTGATCGCGTTTTTCTCGGAACGATGTTTTTCAACCTCGTTGACAGCATATTTAAAAAACTATCATCCGATTTGCATGAACAAAATCTGAAAATGTTTGAAAATCCAGTCTCTAGGTCACCACGGAGAGATTTTTTTGATAAAGGGCCCCCTTCTATTTTTTTTTTCATAAACGATGAAAATTTTCTGTGATAAAATTCGCTGGTCCGCCATTTTTTTTTTAGATATCGAAATTTCGTCCCGTAGAGTTATAAATCTATATGTCTAGTTTATAAGGGTATTTTTTTCGGATGAACCGTATGGCTTATTTGCTGTCAACCACCAAATCGGAGTGTCTTTTTGAAAGCGGCGTACACCGCAAACTATTAGGCAGATTGGGATCCAAAAATTTGTGTAGAGTCTTGTTTATATATATACTGAATACAAGTAACAACAGAAAAAAAATAGTTTGCTCGAAAAAAATTATTAAGAATACACCCTCGTACCGCGCGCTCACTATGATGTAGCCCCTTAATGTACCTAATATCAATAAACATTGTGTGCAAAATAAAAAAAATTTGATTTTTTCTTCCACTTCCTTGAAATTGATTACGAAAAAAAGCTCAGCTTTCGAGCGATTTGACTGCCCGCAGTCTCCTTGGGTATGCAAATTGCGAAGTTTTATCCGCCTAATTATTATATGCATTGAAAACGAGCCTCGTAAGTGATAAAAAAAGGGAAGACTCCCGTCTTAAATTCTTGGGATTCATATTTTCAAGATCCTGATTATAACCACCTTCTTTACATATTTCGTAAGTTTTTATGGCATTCTTTGTAAACCGGAGTATGTTTTTTAAAACGAGGAAAGCGGAAGAGGCGGAAAAAGAAGTAAAAGTTGAGCTACTAACTGCCGTGCTAAGCGTAAAATATGCGGCTCATATTTTTTCAAAAGGAGCTGGAGGGTTTTCTCACTTTGCATACAATTACAATTTGTATCGGGAGGCAGAGGACGAAGGTAATTTTCTTCCTCGTAGACTTTATACGTGCCAACGTAGTTCTTCGCGATGTAGCTTTTGCGAAAAGGGTGAAGGATGGTATAGGTAACGTCAAAAGTTTCCGCTGCAAACCGAATTAAATATTTCCTTTTCTCATTGTGGCTACGTATTATACGCCAAAATAATTTCTCAAGGAAAATTCGTGAATCATTTTTCGATGGATCGAGGGTATTCTGTGTTTTTATAAATTCAGGGGTAGTTTTTGCTTTGGTTTTATTTTCTCGGAATTTCACGGAATTTTATATGCATTGAAAAAAATGTGTAGTGATTCTAACTAGTGTTTTAATTAAATATTTATTGTTGAATTTGTTCGAGTCGTTTTATTCTGTAAAAAATAATAAGCAGCGTCAGTGACGTAAAATAATAAAATAAAGTAATAAAATAATAAATATTTGTAGAAAGTTTTTGACTAAATGCAATTTTCATAATGAACAAGGGCACTAGAAATGAAATAATTGATTCCTTGATTTTTTAAATATTAAGTATCCATTCTAAAACAATTTTTTTAATTTTTTATAAAACTTTTTATTTCGTTTTACACTGTTAGATATTTTTATATAAATTAAACATTCCTTTGCTGAATTATTCAAAATTTTAAATACTCAAAATTTTGTTTTTCAATTTATAATTTTTCTCCCCAGAGTACACTCCATGTGGGATAATCTTTATTTGTTTACTTGAATATAAATATTTACTGAAACTTGGAATTGCAAAAAAAATGTAATCGAAAAATCTCAGAATGATTGAGTCACCCAGAAATTCAATAATTCGTGACTTTGCCTTTTTTAAAATTAAGTTTCCAATATAAACCTACTTTTTTTTATTTTCTGAAAAAGATTCTTTTCATTTTCTAAAAAATTTTTATATTTTCCTTTACTCTCCTATTTTTATATAAGCTACATATTTCTTGTTCAAAATTTCAAATATTCAAAATTTTATTATAATGAGACAAAACACGTCAAGTGAGCACCCCCAAAAACCACTAGGTCGTCGATTTTTACGAAACATGAATCAAATGAATGCTTATACCATTACTAAACATACCCTCAAAGGATTTTGCAAAATTTCAATTTTTATTATGGATACGCACGTTTAAATATTTTATTCACTTTTAATTAAAAAATTAATTTCTCGGACAATTTTTAACGAAATGTTATGGAAATTTTATGAGAGGTTCATTAAAGTTCATCTTTTTAAATAAAATAAACAGTATTTATAAATTTATTTATTTACCTATTTATTTATAACAAGTTAATAAACAATTGAATTTTTAATAACGTTCTCATGCTTTGATTTTTTTTATTTTGGGCGCCAAATATTCCTCCGACCTTCAGTTTTAAGAAACCGCAAAAAAATTTGACTCCCTGATATATTCTGTAACTCAGCATCAATTTTCTTCGATTCATGTTTACTCTACGCTCGAACGCGTAACGTAACTTAGCGTAACTTACTAAGCGTAACTTCTTCTTTGGGGGATTTTTAATCATTTGGGCAATTGCAACTGAACAGTTACAATTACCCAAATGAACAGTTACAATTACCCAAATGACTAAAAATCCCCCAAAGAAGAAGTTACGCTCAGGCGTTCGAGCGTAGAGTAAACTTGAATCGAAGAAAATGGATGTTGAGTTACAGAATATATCAGGGAGTCAAATTTTTTTGCGGTTTCTTAAAACTGAAGGTCGGAGGAATATTTGGCGCCCAAAATAAAAAAAATAAAAGCATGAGAACATTATTAAAAATTCAATTGTTTATGAACTTGTTATAAATAAATAGGTAAATAAATAAATTTATAAATACTGTTTATTTTATTTAAAAGTATGAACTTTAATGAACCTCTCATAAAATTTCCATAACGTTTCGTTAAAAATTGTCCGAGTAATTAATTTTTTAATTAAAAGTGAATAAAATATTTAAACGTGCGTATCAATAATAAAAATTGAAATTTTGCAAAATCCTTTGAGGTTATGTTTAGTAATGGTACAAGCATTCATTTGATTCATGTTTCGTAAAAATCGACGACCTAGTGGTTTTTGGGGGTGCTCACTTGACGTGTTTTGTCTCATTAACAAATACATTATCGATTTACTAAATACAAAATATATGATTAACTTCAATTTAATATTTTCCTCCCCAGATTATTGGAAATTATTTTATTAAACCTTATTGGAAAAATCTCCATTTATTTATTTCGATATAAACAATCGCTCCTAAGAAATTCGAATTGCAAAAAATAAAATTCATTAAAAAATCTCACGACAGGCACATCTAACGTCGTTACAACAATTTCCATAATGAATTTAACCAGAAATTCGCAAATTCCCGTGCCTTGACTTTCTTCTTTTTTTTTATGTACAGGAAAATCCGATTTCTCACGATTCTCGCCTCGATAGACACTCGCCAGGCGTTATTGGCATCGCGAAAACATTTTTCTCGCGACCAGCCAGGCTGCTTTTCCATTCCCGGCACACGCAGGCATCTGCGTGCATTAATTAAAATGATAAGAAGAAGAGGAAGAAAAAAAAAGTAGGCGAACAGTGGTTCGGGGGATAGAAAAGAAATGATGTCACGAGCAAGGAGGAGTATTACATCAGAGATACGGGGCACGCAGTGAGTGGAAATATGCAGTGTATCTAATATACAGCCGAGTCCGACTAATACTTTACTTAGAATGGAAGAGGGGGTGGAAAAAGAATGTCGAGTAAAAGAATAAGGGGGTGGTGGAAGGGGGTAAAGGTAAGGCAAACCTACCGGAGGTAAAAGCCTTGAGGGGAGTAACAATTGTGCATTCATCGGGGCAAGGGGTTCTAATTAAAACGCATTGTTTATATTCTTAGCAGAAAGCTGCTAGCAGCTTCCAAGCTAAGAACCCTTGCTTCCATCCCTCTGTCGTTCCCTCTCTTTCTCTCTTTCTTTATCCCGGTATGGTAGCTGTGGGCGCTATCCTTCTCTTCTATTCCTCTTGAGACTTCTCTCTTACATAAACTTTTGCGTAACTCGTTAAAGAGTAGAACGAACGGAAGGTGAAGGTATAGGTAACTAAGTAGAGGGAAGTTCATTCTGGGGAACCGGTACTCTCTTTCTCGGATGTAATACATAAACAAACTTTCCACGCTCCTTCTCCTTTTCTTTAAATAACATCATTTTGTCGTCATTTCTCACAATGCAGCTTTCCCTCCCGCTGTCAAAATGGAAAACCGCGCATTTTCCCTTCCATGGAAATGCGTCTCAACCAACGCCCGCTGTCTGGTAGCAGTCGAAGGCTGCCACATTGAAACTCACCCCCGAGGAACAAAATTTCAATGTCAATATATTCTATCGTGTTGAAATACTGGGAGTATTTTTTTGGATGAATATATGTATATGGGGCATTCCACGCCAAATCGGACAGTTTGAAAAATTTTGATTTTTGATTTCCTCAATTTTTGGATATTTTTTTAGTACCTACCGAAAAACTTTACCTTCCTGGTAAATTTTCAGATTTTTTTGATTACCCGTTCAAAAGATATCAAATTTTTAAAAAAGACGCTTTTTTTTAGTTTTTTGCTAATAACTTTTCAATAATGGTCCAAATTTAAACTTTTTGTTTTCAAAATTTTTGTTTTTTCAAGTACTCTTGAGAAAAAAATATAAAAAAAATTGTTCAAGTATTTTTGAATGAGATTTTTGAGTTTTAAATTGTAAATCTCATTTTCCAAAGTGAGTGCGTATTTTAATTTTCGTCAAAATTTTTTATAGCAAACTACTACTCGTTCCATAACTTTCCAGGCCGGTCCGATCGTGGGACCTCCAAAGCTATTATTTTTTCTCGATTTTTGAAAATATGAAAAATTTTTTTCTCTCTATTAATCATTATGAATATCAATTTCCGTTACTGTATATTATTTTTCTAATTATTTTTGAATAATTTCTACCATTTATAATGGTCAAGAGGTGTTTAAAATCAATCAATAGTCGTTTAATCAATTTATAATCAATAACACAAAAATATCTATTTATTTTCGTAATTTTTTGAAAAATCTGATTGGGGTTGAATTTTCAATGTTATTTTTTGTTAGAAAGTAACATTGAAAAGTCAACCCCAATCAGATTTAATAATACACAGTAACGGAAATTGATATTCATAATAATTAATAGAAAGAAGACAATTTTTCAAATTTTCAAAAATCGAAAAAATAATAACCTTGCCGGTCCCACGATCGGACCGGCCTGGAAAGTTTTGGAATGAGTAGTAGTTTGCTATAAAAAATTTTAACGAAAATCAAAATATGCACTCACTTTGGAAAATGAGATTTACAATTTTAAACTCAAACATCTCATTCAAAAATACTTTACAAATTTTTTTTATATTTTTTTCTAAAGAGTACATGAAAGAACAAAAATTTAAAAAAAAAAGTTAAAATTTGGACCATTATTGAAAAAGTTATCAGCAAAAAACAAAAAAAAGCGATTTTTTTTAAAATTTGATATCTTTTGAACGGGTAATAAAAAAAATCTCAAAATTTACCAGGAAGGGGTTTTCGGTAGGTACTAAAAAATATCCAAAAATTGAGGAAATCAAAAATCAAAATTTTTCAAACTGTCCCATTTGGCGTGGAATGCCCCATATGTAACAATGTTGCATATAATAATTATTTTGTTAATCAAGTCCTCGGAATTAATAGAAAATTATCGTATACTGTTTTATTGATACATGTCTAAGAATGTGTACCGAGAAACCGGGAATTCCCATGACAATGAAAATTGCTATAAAAAATAACCAGAATCCTATTCCCATGCTCCCATAACGTCATACAAAACTAATAATCAATTCTGATTTTGTTTTTGTTTATTATTTTTTGATATACTATTTTTGTAAAGCAATTTTCTTATTATACAAATTTTTCTGCAAGCTTTATTATTTGTGTGCAAAATTTCACTGCTTTTCGTCAAAAACGCACTTTCGTTATTTTCTTACAACGCAATTAGCGAATTTCGCAAATTATTATATTTTTTGTCCTTGCAGCTCTCACGCAATTTTTCCTAACAGCGTTCGTAAAATCAAGAGACACGGCAGTGTCTCGAGACAAGTTCATTTATCAGTTGGGCGAGAGCGCTACCGTGTCTCTTTTCTCGACCGAACTAGGTCCGCACACATAACAAATAGCCGAAGCGTTCTGTGTACATACACGGCTGGAAAGCCTTTACACACTCACACGCTGTCTGTAACATCAGTAGTGGCTCAACGGTGGGCTAGGCCCTAGGCATTCAGATATGATCTGTGTTTTGTTTTCCCGAATATCCAAAAGACGAAAATTTACCTTACCGACGCACGTTATGTATTGTTTTATATTATCTCGAGATATAAAGTCGATAATAATAATAATATTTACAAAAAGGAGAGAAATCCTCCTAAAAAACACCTCTGGTGCAAAAAATTCGAGACAAGTTCATGTATGAAAAGGGATCTCTCTACAAAAGTTGTGAAATCCAATAACATTGGACAAGCTCGTTTTTTCCATTATGCCAATACGAAGTAATTACAAAATGGAAAGAATTTTGTCTGTTTACGTGATTAGAACCGGTATTGAACTTGTTGGGCCCCGAACAATTCAGATGTTTGAGTATGATGTATAATTATTCATATTGTTATTATGTAATCTGATCTTTACTAATTCATAATGCGGTAAAAATAAATTAAATTGTGAGATATTTATTGCTTATCGTTTGGGTTCGGGGCCCGACAAATTCAATACCGGTTCTAATCGCGTAAACAGAAAAAATTCTTTCCATTTTGTAATTACTTCGTATTGACATAATGGAAAAAACGGACTTGTCCAATGTTATCGGATTTCACAACTTTTGTAGAGAGATCCCTTTTCATACATGAACTTGTCTCGACTTTTTTGCACCAGAGGTGTTTTTAGGGGGTTCGATTTTACGCAATCGTTTACGTGCGTAAAATATATTTATCGCGAGCAAAATCAAATTTACACACTCGTTGCAAAAAAATAATAAACGCAACTCGTGCCTAAGGCGAGAATCGCACTCGTCTCATTAGGCGCCCCCCCCCCCCCCTTCGCTGGGGCGACAAACCGAACTCGTGCGATAATCGTTTATTTTACGCCCTCGTTGGGCAATTTATTATTTTTCCCGGGGAAAAGTTGCGTCATTATACTTGACTGCAACCCTAAGTGCAAAATTTCGAGTCAAACGCTCCGGAAGTAGGGGTTGGAATACGTATCGGAAATTTATTAGCAAGGAATACAAAGGGATGATCGGCGCATGGGTGAGCGAAAATTGCAGCCTCTGCTTCTCAGTACTTCGGCTTTCCCTCGATACACCCTGCATGTCACCGATTAATGAATTCCATGAAGCTTGGGAACAACAACGAGCAACGTATTACGTATAGATTCAGGTGCTGCAAGAGTCACGTGTTTCCTTCGGGTGGGTACTCGATGCACATACGTACGATACGACCTACGGGGCACGGCGTACGCCGTTCCAACCCCCGATGGAGAAAACAACGGTTAAACCAGATTGTGCGACACGAGAACTTCGACGTAATCATACTCGTTGAAATTGTCACGTGTTTACACAGTCACGTTTCGACATTAGAATGAGTATATCCGTATCGCGGTGGCTTTCTCCCGTTCTTTCTTGCTTAATTACCCCATTTAACCCTTTCATAATTACAAACAATCAACCCCCGAGATTACGGCTCCTTAGAAACGGGATTTCGTGGCCTGAATATCTCGATACCATTGTTACCGAAGTTCGAACGAATTGTTGGGGTTCCAGAATGAAAATAAATACATTTATCGGTGGAAAATTTCGAAATAGTTTTGTATGAATATAAAATTTGCAAATTTGAAAATTTTGCAATTAAAAAAAATTGTAATTGATTTTAGACGAGTGAGGTGGAAGATACAAAGGTCACCGCAGAAGACCTTTTTTTGAACAGCGGTCCGGGAGATGCATTGTATCTCCTACGTTTCTGAATTTTTTTTTAATAAAAAAATTATGAAACATAGTCGAAGATATACCCTTTACTATGAAAAAAAAAAACAGTTCGAAACCTGCAATCATTTTCTCCAAAAAAAAATTCACAAAAACACGCCTTTTTTTCGGCCGCCAACTAGATGTAACCCCCTAATTCATTAACATCGTCGTTGTTGAGGTCCAAGTTGAATTCATTCACGAGACTAACTATTTCATTCGGCCGTCACTGGGCGACAGAATTCGTTTGAGTGTGTGCGTAGGTCGAAACTGTGTATATACACAACGTGTTTCCGCTATTTTTCATGTGCCCGCACCTAGTTTGGTCCAGAAAAGATACACGTTAGCGCTGGCTCCCAATTCATACATGAACTTGTCTCCAGACACTACCGTGTCTCCTGATACGCTCTCCATTGGGATCGCATTCTTCCATGATAGTTAAAAATTTGTCTAGATGCATAAAGGCTTCATTCATACTTTTAATTGTCAAAGTCTTTACGTTTTTATCGGCTTCTTCTTCCTCACTTTCGTCGTGTATTTTATTGTTAATCAATTGTTGCTCAATTAGATATTCATTTGACAGCGGTGCCGAGTGAGATTCAATTAATTCATTAACATCGTCGTTGTTGACGTCCAAGTTAAATTCACTCATGTGACTAACTATTTCGTCGGTGATTGTTTCCGGTGTTTCTTCAAAATTTGTAAAATAATTCGTCATTTGTGGGCATAATTGTTTCCAGGAACCTTTTATCGTCGACTCTTTTATGTCAGCCCACAGAGGGAACATTTGACCGCAAAGGCTTACAAAGTTGAATTTTTTTAAATGTCCGAAACAGCGAATTGTGCGAAAGTCGTGGGCCACCTGCATATTATAATATTGCCATAAATAATAATATTTATTTATGAAAGTATTAAAATTGGATTTTCGTTTACCTCATCGTTTGTTCATTAATTGTTACCTTTCTTTACATACACATACACCATTTCTTTCAGGCCTTGGGGAACTCATCCCACGAACAAACCTTATTAATGTTATCCGAAACAAGTGCGGATCCTTCGGAACTCCATCCTGCGTAGGATCCATGTATCTCCTTCCAAGACGATACGATACGTATATACATACTATTCATATATATTTATGATCGCTAGTGGCTGCAGAAGGCAGAAAGAGCGAGATAAAAGCAGAAGCTGAGAAAGGAGAATATCATGAGTAAATCTCTCCAGACCATAGCTCCGTATCCGTTTTTAGTATTCATACTGACAGCTTGCCTTTATTGACTGTGGATAAACCATGTACCAGATATCTCTCCGCTTGCCGTGCCTATACATAAACCATATAGGTAGCGTTAGGTTCCCTAACCAGCGTAGTTACTATATCCTCTATGTGTGTGATAACATTTTGGTTAAAAAAAAGGAGGGAAAGAGGGGAAGGAGGATATTTCATTCCGTCTCTGTCTCCTTTTTCCAATTCGTATGCGCCATACGCGGCTCGCAGGAACGTGAAGAGCTTTGGTTTTCCACCTCGGGAATCAAACCATCAGGATATTTCGAAGCTCTCGAACTGATGCCACTGCGATCTTCTTTCCTATCTCCCGGATATTTTCTCCTTTTTTTTTCTATTTTATTTTTTTGCTCCTTTACTTTTTTATGCCATCCATATCGCCGGTATGGAGTTGCAAAGATTGGGGCGATGGTTTAACTTCACTTTCCAATTTTTTTATTACACGTATACCGACACACGCCCCGTATATAGTTTTCGCTTTTGCTTCCTCCCGTTCCCTCTTTTTTCATTCGGCTTATATTAACTCGAATTTTTTGCAAACAAACCACACGCAACCTGGTATTACTCTATACGCGTTCACGGTAATGGGATGTACGTATTCTATGTATATATGTATATGTGCATGTATGCGTATATATGTGTGTATTTTTTCTATGGATGTTTGTATGTATGGGTGCATGTATGTATGTATTTATGAATGTGTGTATGCATGTGTGCATATATGTATGTATGTATGTATTCATGTATGTGTGTATGTATGTATGCATTTATGAATGTATGGGCATATACATATATTTTTGTGTGTATGAATGTATATGTACATGCATGTATACATGTAATAGAGACAGTTTCGAAAGCCCTCGGCGTTGTTCGTTTGTAAATGCATAAATATGCATAAATATTCATCCACGTACGATACAATGACAGCTACATTGGTACTCTGCAATGTTGGAACACGTGTTCTTAATTATTAATCTTTCGAAACCACTCGACGAGGATTACTCGTGTCGCAGGAGTTATTTTCGGTTTCTTCTCCCTTCCAGGCGGTATATTAATTAATATTCTTAAATTTGAATTTTCGGAATAATAAGAAATTAGTTGCTTGAAATTATTAGTAGCCAAGCAATTCGGTACCTATAATATTTTAATGTATGCACACTCGTCTTCTTCGAAAGCTCGAACCTTTTGACAAAATAAATCTAAGAAATTATATTATGAAATTAAAAATATAAATAGAATCAGTGGTAAATATTAATAATATTAAAAATGTTAGAAAAATAATTATATAAATTATGTAATATTCAATAATATTAATTTATGTTATATATAATAATATATATAATATTATATATAATGTTATATATAATATAATTATGTAATATTCAATAATATTAATTTACTATATGTTATATATAGTTCTGAAGATGACAACGTATTAGTTGTCGAAACGTCAATACAACAAATTTATCAATAAAAAAATTTTAAGACCGAAAGACTGAAGAAATTACATATTCATAAAATAAATCACGCCTAGGGTTGGCAGTTATTGACTCCCGGGGCAGTGACAGCCCACTATTTTTCGTATATTAGGTCACATTTAAATTTCGCGCGAAAAATATCAACCGGAAGTGGACGTCCCAATGTCAACAGGCTTAAAAGAAACATGTCAAAATGTTTAGAAGTCGAATGTACATATGAATTACAGCTAAATTATGATTTAATAGAAGCAAAGTTTAATAAAATAAAATTTGGAAACAATATTGATAGGTATTATTCCAATAAGAACTAATCAATCAAAACTTTTGGATAAATGATAAATAAACTTTAATATAGGCGTCAATTGAATGAAATCAATGAAAGAAAATTAAACCATAGTGTTACTAATTTTAACGATCAATAGAGAAACTTCAACTAATCTATATGGTAAATATAACAAAATTTGTTTATGTAGAATTAATTTAATCACGTTCGATATAAAAATTCGGGAATTAGCCGAAATATGAGTAAATGTAAATTTTAGAAATGGTGGAATTTGGTTTTTATATTTCTACATCTATTTTAAGTTTTTATTAATTAAAGCAAAATTAAAGTTTCATAAATGGCTCGTGAATAATAAAAAATCAATTAAGCGGAAATTGTCAAAATTGTTAATTACTACCTACATATGTGGATAATTCAGTACTTTTACATAACTATAATTGTGGATCATAAATGCTGTTTATGTGGAATCTATGTAAACACGCTCAATATAAAAAAAATCAGAGATTATCCTGAAAATGAATAAAATCAAGAACGAGGTAATTTGGAGTGAAAGAGAAATTAATATTTTATTAATGTCCCGTGAATAATCGAAAATTAGTTGGTCGAAAGTAGTTAAAATTATTGACTACCCGCGTAGGTAAATATTTTAGTAGTTTTATATGAATATAATTATCAATCATAAATTCTGTTTATGTGGAATCAATGTAAACACCCTCGATATAAAAACGTCGCGGATTATCCTGAATATCAATAAAATTTTAAATTAAGTAAAAATGGAGTTTGATTAATATACTATTTTTATTTAAAACTTTGTCTTAAATAAGGGGTTAGGCTATTCTAGGATTTTCGAAAAATCGATTTTTTTTTGGTCTTAAATGGTCCCTTGGTATCTCAAAAATGATGTCCCAAAAGATTATGGCCGGGACAAATCTCAAAGTACTCGATTTTCGAATTTTAGTACACGGCCGCCCGGTCCGCAGCGAGCTGCTACTCAAATAATTAATTTTATAATTTCTCTAAAAAATTTCTCAAAAAAGGCCTATTTTTTCGGCCTCTAGAGTGGCCTAACCCCTTAAGGAGGTTCAGTGGTATCATGCGGGGGGGGGGGGGGGGTGAAGGACGGAGGCGCTTCCTATCTTTTAACGTGGTAAAGAAATTGTAATGCCAATTTCAAATAATTAAATTAGAATTTTGTTAAAAGCGTCGTATATAAAAATATCATACAAATTTTCATTTAAAAAATAGTTTTGGGCCTTACTAATTATTGAATGACATATTTCGGAAATTTTTATTATATAATTCATTATATACTTTTGACTGTATGTGTGCGCGCGAAATAATGTGTGAAGTCTGGCAACACCGCAAATTATCGTACGTTACATCTTGTGTTGGCAGCAGTGTGCGTATACTTATAGTGGGTCATTTCGCGCCCGTATCATCGATATAACCTAACCTAAAATCTCTAGCCTAAAAGAAATATTGCACGATGCCGGCCAATCGTGTGTCTCTAATTATTATCTAATTAATGAAAAAACGAAATTATTAAATAAAACAGAACCTATGATCAAATTATGTTAAAAAAAATTATCGAAAAAAATCAGGGCTCTTTGTCATACCCTAAAGAAACATATTTCGCCATTTCAGTCTGATCTTTATATTTTTATATAACTCCTGAACCTCCTTAAAGGAGAAGTAACATTTTCATTAGCAATTCGTGAACAATAAAAAATGAGTTAACCATGAATACTTAAAATTATCGATTTCCTGCATTGGTACTTTTGCATCAATACTTTTATATGGTATATTAATATAATTATCAATCATAAATTCCGTTTACGTGGAATCAATGTAAATACTGTCAATATAAAAAAATCAAAGCTTATTCTGAATATGAATAAAATTAAAAATGATGTAATTTGGAGTTTCATCTGCATATATATCTATTTTAATTTTTCATTAATAAACATAAAATTAATATTCAATACTGTCTCACGGATAATGAAAAATTGGTTAACCAGTTAATTAAAATTATCGATTACCCGTACAGGAACACAATTTAGTAATTTTCTACTTGCAGTTACAAGAAATATTAAATATCGAGGATTAAATATATACTCTAGAAGGTACTCGTCCAGCATTTAAGGGTATAAAGTGAAAAGGATACGAAAAGTAAAGAAGATTGGACGTTCCCCGTAGAATTTAAAGCGGATCAAAGTTTTCAACAACTTCTTTTGTTTATTTATGATCCTCGGGTGGACTTATTTAACGTTAAACAATATTTAGCACAACCTCTTCTTCGATCTTTTTAATTATTCTTTCCAGTTCGTTAGAAAATAATGGGGAACTTACACCGATTCTTTTGGCACAAATACTAAATTAATATAAAAAAATCAATTTTTCTTGCAAAAAGTGCTATTTTTTACTTGCGCTACCGATTGCGTAACTTCGCTCTACCGAAAAGTATTTTTTTTTTATTTAAGCAGTTCAAGAACATACATGAATTTTTATAGCCCGGAAACATGCATTTCCTCGTTGCAGTAGGCACCCAAAGTGGTGCTGAGTCAATTTGACCCAGTGTGCTCTTTACGTTCTATACAGGAGGTACATTCTTTAAGGGAAGCACCTCCATTTTAAATTCGAGTCCTCGAACTCAAAATCCTAGGAATTATTATAAATTAGTTAACCTAAATAAATTAGTTGGATTTTATATAAATTGGTAATTGGAATTACTAATCATCTTTACCAACATAAAAATTAGTAATTTTCCAGCTACAGTAACTTAAAAACAATAAATATTAGGTGTTAAATATAACGATCCTCTTTTTTAAATATAATAATAATAATAATAATAATAATAATAATAATAATACTCATTCAGTAATTTGCCCAAAAAAAAAATTAATTTTCAAGAGATGAAATAAAAACAAAGCAGATCCCACGATTTCCGAAGAATTCCTCTTTTGTTTATTTATAATTCTCGGGTATAATATAAATAAACATTCATCACGAGATCTCCTGGGATTTTTGTAATTACATTTTCGAGTTCGCTGGAAAATAATGCAATAAATTCGTGAAACAAGATAAATGTCGAGTACATTAAACATTCTTAAATTGGAGTCCCCGGAATGCTGCAACCCCGCGTGTTTTAACGGGCTTAAATCAAAATGGGGGTATTTCCGGAAGTACAGCCACTTTGGAACCGCGCTTCCAGTTTCGTGTTATCGCAAATCCACATAGCAACGGACCGAACCTACTGTGCATCCGATGCAGAGACGGGGATATACTTGCGTTGCATGGATTAAGTTTCGAATGCTGCATGTGCTTACCTGGAGCTTAAGCCTAGACTAAGAGTAAAGGGAGGAAATGGATATATGTAGTAAGGGGTTAATGGAACGCTTAACGCGCCGTACGATGTCAGAGGAACGTAATGGCGTGTCTCGTAATAGCAGAAACGGATTTGGGAATGTCGACCATGATGATATATTTCATTCGTTATAGCCGAGCTTCGATTTCTTTATTCAACCGATACCGATACTTTTTTAAGGAGGTTCTTGCACAAATATTCATGAACTCAGCTGTAATATTTTCAATGGTTCAAGCTATGTCCAATCTTATGGTATTTTTACTTTATGGTGTTACCGTGTAAAATTTGATGAAATTAAATCTTGAAATTGTTACTTGTTTACATGTACTCTTATGGGACTGCATGAAAAAGTTATATTTTCGAAACGTGAACAAATTTTTGAACAATATAAAATATATGAATTTAAAGATAAAAGCTTCCTCTTTCAGATTACATTTTGTAAATAACATGCAACCGTGGCAAATTTTGAGATATTATACGTTAAAGTGAGTGAACTTTGATTACATCCGGTTATCTGTAGGGAAGCCATGTTTTTCATATAGCGCGACTGCGCGAGAGAAGCGCGCACGTCTATGCGTCTATGACTGGGCATTCTCGTAAACCTGGGCCGGAAATATACTTTTCGGTTACTCACGGGTTAATCAAGTTATAGTCTATTTATTTTAATAAAAAGTAGACAATGCGCACAACAAATGTAATGTTTACACTAGAATTATTTATTGAAAATCATTTTCAATTTTTAAACATAAAATACATACATAAATATTTGCATTCATTTTTTGTAACATTTGGGTTCAGTTGTACTCGCAAGAGCCTCCTTAAGGGGGTCAACCCGTGTGGCGACCGTGATTTTTTCGGAATTTTTTATGACGAAATGAAAAGACACAGAACTTTCAAATTTTTACTACATACTTATTCAAAATGTGCCATTAGAAATATTTCTTTTTCATTTTTTTTTTAGATTTCGTAGACTTCAGGGTCTACTCTTTAAAAAACGGTAGGAAAAAAGGCAAGGGATGTGATAAATTGTGGGGAAAGTATAAATTTCTATGAAACAAAAGGAGTCGAATTGAGCCGTTTATTTTGAAAGTGGCCTAAGTCCATTTATATCTAAATTTCGCAAAATAATTTTTGTGGCAAGTGACTTTAAGTGGCAAATGTTATTACATCTAACAACAAACAACGCAAAAATGGACTTAGGCCACTTTCAAAATAAACGGATCAATTAAGGGGGTCAACCCGTGTGGCGGCGGTGTTTTTGTGAGATTTTTTCGGAATTTTTCATGACGAAATGAAAAGACACGGAGCTTTCAAATTTTTACTACGTATTTATTCATTCTTCAATTATGTCTCTGAATTTTGTTGTACGAAAATATACTTATGATCGTGAGTTATACCGCTCGAATGGCACCCATGTGAAAAAAACGGTGTCCACGATTCCGGCAGATTGGCTTATCTGAAATAAAAAAAAAAATTGCAAGTTGATCTATAAGTGGATGGCTATCGCCGGAATCAGGATTTTTTGAAAATATTGAAAATTAAATTTTTTACATGCTTTTAAACATTAAGACCCAAAATTTAATGATTTTTTTGGACTATTTTTTCGGTAAAAAGAAGGCAGTTCAATGTTTTTCAAAAATCCTCATTCCGGCGATAGCCAACCGCTTATAGATCAACTTGCAATTTTATTTTTTTATTTCGGATAAGCCAATCTGCCGGAATCGTGGACACCGTTTTTTTCACATGGGTGCCATTCGAGCGGTACAACTCACGATCATAAGTATATTTTCGTATAACAAAATTCAGAGACGTAATTGAAGAATGAATAAATATGTAGTAAAAATTTGAAAGCTCTGTGTCTTTTCATTTCATCATGAAAAATTCCGCAAAAATCTCAAAAAAAACACCGCCGCCACACGGGTTTACCCCCTTAATCCTTTTTGTAACTCTCGAAACGATGATGTTACAGGCGGCCCTCGACTTTCGCACATTCTACTTTCGCACATTTAAAAAAAATCAACTTTGTAAGCCTTTGCGATCGAACGTTCCCTCTGTGGGTTGACATACAAGAGTCGACGATAAAAGGTTCCTGGAAACAATTATGCCCACAAATGACGAATGATTTTATAAATTTTGACGAAACACCGGAAACAATCACCGACGAAATAGTTAGTCACATGAATGAATTTAACTTGGACGTCAACAACGACGATGTTAATGAACTAATTGAATCTCACTCGGCACCGCTGTCAAATGAATATCTAATTGAGCAACAATTGATTAACAATAAAATACACGACGAAAGCGAGGAAGAAGAAGCCGATAAAAACGTAAAGACTTTGACAATTAAAAATATGAATGAAGCCTTTATGCATCTAGACAAATTTTTAACTAGGGGAAGGTGGGGCGAGATGAGGTAGGGGGGCAAGACGGGATAGTCCCTGTACCAAGTGATGCAGAAGTGCTGATCACAATCAATTATGCGGATTCGATGTGTTGCTTCAGTCGCAGACGACAATCAACCAGCCAGCGGAGCACGTGCTTGCATGTTTGAATTAGACCACATTTCATCATATTGTGCAATTTCCTTGTTTTTTCATGATAGTTTTTCACTTGTGGAATTAGTGTTAAATGGTGGAAATTTCCCTGTGAATGTATATCTTTCTAAAACAGAATTCCGTAGGGAACAAGGTAAGGATTTTACATTTTACCTTTGTAAATCTTATTTACAGAATATGCTGGTACGTTTGTGTTTAGACGAGAAGGGGCAAGATGGGGTATTAAGAAATACGTTACCCCATCTTGCCCCACATAAATATACGTATAAATGTTACTATTCTAGGATGGTTAGAAACTATAAACGAAAAGAAGATGACGATGATGAAGCCACACATGTGTGCCCACGCTGTCAACTCGTTAAATAATCGTTGTTAAATAGTATATTAATAAGTACCCCATCTTACCCACGGGGGTACCCCGTCTTACCCCGCCTGTGGGGCATGATGGGGACAAATGTGTTTTTTTGAGTTTTCATTTTTATAATTTCAATGCTGTGAAAACCTCGGTTTAATTGTAGTTAAATTGAAAGATTATTTATTAAAGAATCAGTAAAAAATAAAGTTAATTTTTTTACTCCAAAAACCAATGTTTTATTCATTATTGAACCTTAACTACCCCGTCTTGCCCCACCTTCCCCTATTATGGAAGAATGCGATCCCAATGGAGAGCGTATCAGGAGACACGGTAGTGTCTCGAGACAAGTTCATGTATGAATTGGGAGCGAGCGAGCGCTAACGTGTATCTTTTCTCGACCGAACTAGGTGCGGGCACATGAAAAATAGCGGAAACACGTTGTGTATATACACAGTTTCAACCTACGCACACACTCAAACGAATTCTGTCGCCCAGTGACGGCTCATCGGTTTGCTACGCCTTCAGGCATTCGGACGCTCCCGTACAAAGGTGAGGCTCAGAGCCGTCTATATTTTAATACACTTTATTAAACGCGCCAAAATTAAATTTTATAAAATCAAATTGAGGCGCGTTTTTATGAACACAGCTTTAATTTTACTGTAAATTTATATTATCTCGAGATATAAAGCCGATAATAATAATAATATTTGCAAAAAGGAGACAAACCCCTCTAAAAAACACCTCTGGTGCAAATAGTCAAGACAAGTTCATGTATGAAAAGGGATCTCTCTACAAAACTTGTGAAATCCAATAACATTAGACAAGCTCGTTTTTTCCAATATGTTAAGACGAATTAAGCATAAAACGGAAATAATTTTTTCTGTTTACCTGATTAGAACCGGTATTGAACTTGTTGGGCCCCGAACCATTCAAATGTTTGAGTATGATATCTCAAGTACGTGGGGCCATACAAAAAGACACCGCGTGTTATAGAAATCTTTTTTACGAAAAGAAAAAAAAAGGAGCTACTTAACTAACTCTCGACAAGTTTATAAAGAAAACACCCGGAAGCTAAATAAATAAATAAATACTTTAAAACACCGTTTTTGGTGCATACTTTTTTACATCCCTCTACTTTCGAACATTCAACATTCGCACACACTTTCAGGAACCAATTGTGTGCGAAAGTCGAGGGTCCACTGTATATGAAACGTGCGTATCAACGTGTAGGGGAATAGGGGTTAGCCCCGGCCAGTGGGTAGCCGCGGTTGTTGCAAAAATTTGAAGTTCCCCACTAATTTATAATATTTAAAACAAAAGGAAAATCATGATCTGGAGTAATTTATGCAAAATGGTACTTTCAGAAAGAGGAAAATAGAGTTTAATAATTTTTTAAGTCTAGAAAGGATTTCAAATATATTTTATAATAATTTCTTTTGACTCTTTGGTCTGTTGATTCGAATGTATTTTGCTAAAGGATACAAGGGAAATTTTATTTAATCAAAAGAAACGGATAATCAGGTGAACTTTTGTAAAATGGTACTTTCGGAAAGAAGAAATTAGATTTTTATAATTTTTCAAATACAGGGGAAATTTTATCTAATTAAAAAAAATGGGGAAATCACATAATTTAGAGTAATTATTATAGAACAGTTCTTTCAGGAGGGAGAAAGTAGACTTTTATAATTTTTTAAATCCCAAAAGGACCTCAGATAGATTTTATATTAAATTTTAATAGACAAAGGAACTGTGATTCATTAGTACCGTATATTACATTCTATAACTTTCCGAACATATTAACCTCTCCACTGCTCGTAGAAAGTATACTTTTGACATAGGTCTTTCTGTTTCTTACTTTCTAAATTTCTTACCTTACCTAATTTAATCTTGTACTTTGCGAAATTACTCATGTTTTCATATTTTATTTATAAGTTTCATTAGGATTCGTCACTATTTGTTTATTGCAAATTATTTACAACAAATTAAATTCGAAAAAAGTTGCTGCAAGGCCCTAAAAATTCTTTACCTTTTGCAAAGTAACGTATAATTGGTTCGAAATTTTTTGCAGATTAGATTGTTTTATAAAAATTCGGAAAATCTAATTTTCCAAAAATATCTCGAAAAATTCTGAAAAAATTTGAGGATGTTCTTTGATTGATTCTAAGACATTTTTATTCTATAAACTTTTTCACTAAACTCAACAGTTTCCTAGAAAAAAAAATTAGCTTAGTTTATTGTAAGTTTTTTACGTTTTTGCCGCCATATTGTAAAAAGGAGTGGTTCAATGATTACATAAAAATTCCCTGATATACTTTAACTATCGTGCTCACCCTTGATCACGTTTATAGCATGAATTCATTTCGGTAACATTGCAAAAAAAATTCCCAAACAAATTTTTTTTCAAAAATTTTCACGTCTTTTATGTTTTAATCGGCCATATTTTTTTTTCTTCAAGTCCAATCGGAATTTTGGGCCCGGACTCTGAAGGAGCATGAAATTCTACGTCGGAATATGTGAAAACGAAATTTTTTCAATGCCAATAACATAAAAAATAATCGTCTTGAAAGTTTGCTAAAAAATCGGGACGCTTCGGCGTTAACGGGTTAACTTAATTTTCAGTAACGTATACCTATATTTGCAATGCGAATATAATTTTACAAGAAATTTGTTACTAAAAACTATACAGCTATTAAAAATCTATACTAAAATCCACCATTTTGAATTTTTTAATTTCAACCGTCTGCGTAAAATATATTTAGCTTGCGTCAAATCAAATTTCTGTACTCGTTACGAAAAGTACAATACCTAATTTGAGCGTAAGGCGATTATCACACTCGTCTCATTAGTCGCCCTCGCTTCACTTGGGCGACAAACCCGACTCGTAGGGTGATCATCTACGTTACACCCTCGTTGCGTAATCTATTATGACATACGTATTTTCAACCAGCACTTTGTTTCTAAAATATATTATTGAAGCAACAAATTGTTGTACCTACGTTTTTATAATAATCAATAATTTATAGTAATTAAGGAGGCTCTTGCGAGTACAACTGAACTCAAATGTTACAAAAAAATGAATGCAAATATTTATGTATGTATTTTATGTTTAAAAATTGAAAATGATTTTCAATAAATAATTCTAGTGTAAACATTACATTTGTTGTGCGCTTTGTCTACTTTTTATTAAAATAAATAGACTATAACTTGATTAACCCGTGAGTAACCGAAAAGTATGTTTCCGGCCCAGGTTTACGAGAATGCCCAGTCATAGACGCATAGACGTGCGCGCTTCTCTCGCGCAGTCGCGTTACATGAAAAACATGGCTTCCCTACAGATAACCGGATGTAATCAAAGTTTACTCACTTTAACATATAATATCTCAAAATTTTCCACGGTAGCAAGTAATTTACAAAATGTAATCTGAAAGAGGAAGCTCTTATCTTTAAATTCATATATTTTATATTGTTCAAAAATTTGTTCACGCTTCAGAAATATAATTTTTTCATGCAGTCCCATAAGAGTACACGTAAAGAAGTAACAATTTCAAGATTTCATTTCATCAAATTTTACACGGTAACACCATAAAGTAAAAATGCCATAAGATTGAGCATAGCTTGAACTATTGAAAATATTACAGCTAAGTTCATAAATATTTGTGCAAGAAGCTCCTTAATTACAACAAATTTATTAAAATTCAATGTCGTTTCCCCTTTGAACTCAGCGACTTACGAAATTTGCACAGTGGGTGCAACAATATTTTGCCAGTGGTTATTTTTTTCAATAATATGTTATTAAAGCAACAAATTTTTGTTTTTTTTTTCTAGTAATTGATAATTTATAGTAATTAATGGCAAATAATTGCAACAGATTTACTAAAATTAAATTTCATTTCGTCTATGAACTTGGCAATTTGCGGACCCTGCACGGTAGGTGCAACAATATTTAGCCAGTGGTTATTCTGCGGTCGGGCTGGGATCCTATTATCCCAGAGACAGATTAATAATAATCCTCGAATTTACCCCATTTTTGTTTTTTATGCCTAATAGACATTTTGTGTAGCCATTAGCGAAAACTATACGAGGTATTTAGGCTCGATGACAAAACCGACAGGACCGATGTTGGTGCTGCGTTTAACGACGATTTAATTTTGTTAAAATTTCGTTTGTTTGAAATCGCTCGAAAATTCATTCGCGAGCGTTCGCTCTTTCAGTTTTGTATAACAGTTAAAATGAACAACTGCTCGCGAACTGGAGTCCATACAGAATTGAGCGTGCATGTATAGGTAGAGCGATTGATACGATGCGCTTCGGTTGTTTTTTTTTCTTTTTTTTTCATCAAACACGGCAAAAATCTGGCATCAGTTAATTCGTTAAAAGCAAGCCCGAAAGTATGTTGGCATACGCGGCGGAAAAATCACGCAGGGTCGAGCATTAAAGATGAAAAAGTTTTCACCGACAGAGAAAGGAAATTTACGAGTGGTTTTATTGATTCGAATGTCTTCCAGTGCCCGAAATTGTCCCCGTATCAATTTTAAAACCGTTTTGTCGTGCGCGCTTTCCTCTGGGAAGATAAAAATAAACGGAATTGAATAATATAGACGAGAAGTACAATTCGAGAATATATTTTTTATTGTTCTTTGGTATTAGAGAAAAAAATCGAATCTGGAAATTAAATCGAAAAAGGCGCGAAAAGTTGAACAAAAAAAATGTAATTTTTAGGTAAATTAGTATATTCTGGTAAATGTATGCCGTTTATTTATTGGCAATTAAATTTTACATCAATTAGTGGCTATTTTATGTATATTGAAGTGGTTCATTGTTATTATCTTTCGTGTTTTGGTTATTGTCGTATTTCATGTTTTACTAAAATTATTATCAAATTTTATAAGGAATGACAAATGTAAAATATTGGTTTTAATATATAATGTATTTCATATATTTCATATAATGTATCAACACTCGATAGATGTAAAAGATTATTTACATCATTTTATTTATATTATTATTTATGTTATTTTATTTATATCTAACAAATATAAAATATTTGTTGAAATTGAAAAATCCATGATACTTAAAAATTTTTTTATATAATAGGTTTTGTATATTTTATAACTTATTATTTTCACGTTTATTAATATTTATACGTTTTAATAATTTTACATGTTATTGATATTTATGTTATTAATATTATGTTCAAAATGGCGGCTGTGCAGCGTTTTTGCGAAGACGCCTCCATTTTTTCAGGCCAAACTGCCGATAAACGCAACGCCTGTAATTTTTTAATTATAATAAGTCGGTTACTTTTTTTCGATTATGTATTAGAGCAGCCATAAAAGTACATATCACTTTTTCGATATATTGATTTTTGACAAAATGGCGCACTTCTGAAAAAAATTGCCAAAAAAATCGTCAGAAAATTATTAATAACAAATGAATTATGCGATATAAAAAAAAAGTGATATGTACTTTTATGGGCAATGTAATTTTATAAATATATTGAAAATTTCAAGTTAATCGGTTGAAAATTGTCCGAGTTCTGTTTCCGGCAATTTTGAAAAATTTAGTTTCGAGATAAACACGTTTGAAGTTTTGAGTAGTAGCTCGCTGCGGACCGGGCGGCCGTGTACTAAAATTCGAAAATCGAGGACTTTGAGATTTGTCCCGCCCATAATCTTTTGGGACATCATTTTTGAGATACCAAGGGACCATTTAAGACCAAAAAAAAAATCGATTTTTCGAAAAATTTCTTAAAAAATATTTTAAGAAAAAAAAAAGACAAAACCCCTTAAGGGGTTAGGCCACTAGGGGGTATACCAGTGTGACGGCTGAAAATTTACATGATTTTTGGAGAATTTTTTTAAAGAAAAGTCTTTCATGGAATGTTTTTAAACTTTATGGATATATTTACCTATTAATAAACTGTTTAAAATAATATTTTATCCCGAAGAAATCGAGATTTAAAACTTTTAAACGCGTTTTTCTCGAAACTGTGTTTTTCAAAATTGCTGCCACTGTAACTCAAAGGCTACTTATCCGATTGATTTTAAATTTTATCTGAGTGCTCTGAACATGTTTTATTATACGATGCGCTAGGATATTTTTGATCGGATGAAAATTGTAATTTTGGCAGCGAAAAAACGACGATTTTTTTTTTAAGGAAAAATCGAGAAATTTTCTAAAAACTCCGCCATTTTGTCAATTTTCAAAGTTTCTCGAATATTTTAGTGAGTCGTATGGGCAATTTCTTCTAGTTTAAGAGCGTATTTTTCTTTTTTGAATTTTGGCACCCTAGCGACCTGTGGGATGGCAGCAGTTGGGGCACTTTTCTTTGGGCGTCTCGCGGGATTGCGCCTAACTTGGTCACCGTCACTAATTTCTGTACCAAAAAATTATTTTTTTTTTTTTTTTTATTTAAGCTATAAAACCCCCTACGGGATTATTAGCAATATGCACATGGCTGTGCATATTATCCGTTCTACACTTATATGTTTACATTGTAATATGTGAGGTACAATACTAGAAAATACAATACAATACTAGAAAGTAACATAGAGGAACAAGAAGAGGGGGAGAAAAAAAAGAAAAAAAAAAAAGAAAAAAAAAAAGAGGGACATAACTCAGGTATGCGACAGGAATAATAAGCTTATCTTTAAGGGTATACACAATTGTTTTTCAGGAATTTGTAAATAATAAGCAACGGTTGAACTAGGGGCTTGTACAAAAAAGCATCCACCGTATATGGCGGGTAGTATCCGATGTTACATAATTTGTGAATCATGTCTTTACGATATATGTCGAGTAAGTTACATTGCCAGATAACGTGATTGAGGTCTTGTTCTGGACAACCACATTCGCACTCAGGATTTTCAGTGAGTTTAACTCTAAAAAGTGAGGCGTTCAGATGATAGTGGTTCGCACGACATCTATTAGTCCAGCTGACAAAGTCTCTAGAAAGAGATCTATGAGCGAACCAAGGCAAAGAATCTGGTTTATAGAAATATTGAAAATATTTTACTCCCTTGAATTTAGCGTCGTCTAATAACCGTTCCTGAAATTGGTCTTTGGTTATTTTTTTTAAAAATTGGGAAAAATCAGAAAATGGAACGGGTATATCCAAGGAAGACTCAAGATTAGTTGCTTCTTTAGCTAGAGTATCTACTTTTTCATTGAACGAAATTCCGACATGTGCAGGTACCCAAAAGAAAAAAAGATTTCGTTTATTCCGAAAGTCTGAATCAATAATTCTTTTGATATCAATCACTATAGGATTAACTCTTGCACAAATAGAGCCTTTGGACAGTGCTTGTAAAGCACTCAAACAGTCAGAGTAAATAAATACATTTTCGTGAGGATAATTAATAGCAGACTCGATAGCATATTTTATCGCTGTACATTCTGCAGAGAAAGTTGTCATATGCTTATTCAAGCGAAACGAAGACGCTACGTTTAATTCTGGAGAGAAAAAGGCAGCGCCTACTTCACCAGAACCCATCTTCTTACCAAAAAATTATTTAACGCACTTTACATATTGACAAAAACATCCATAAAGTTTGAAAACATTCCATAGAATACTTTTCTTACAAAAAATTCCTAAAAAACAGCTAAATAAATAGATCTCGTAGTGAATGATAAGGTGTCACCCTAAATTCAACACCTCGTCTTACGACCTAGAGATGGCAGGACCATTACACACTTATTAGCATTGTCATCTCGAACACCTTGAATTTTGGAACCTACCATCACGATTAATCGTTCCCAGATTTTAATCAATGACCGTTATCAATTTTTCGAAAAAAAAAAAAAACATCGTTCCGATCCCGAATAGAAAAAAAACAGAGGAGCTTCGAAACTCGCAATTTGCACAAAATGTACATTCATTTAAGCATCGCATTGTCAGACTAAAGCGTTGAAGTTTATCGCTCTGGTGGAAGGATGTATGGATAAAAGTTGGAGTGCCTACAACTCGTTAGCGAACAAATAAAATATAGGTGCATCCATAACGGGGCGACTCTTGCTTGATGTAATTTTTTTTGCTCCGGTTTTTCGGGCTCATCTTTTATTTTTCGTATTCGCTCTTGTTTCCTTTTTTTTTTTGGCAAGTACAGTGGTGGTACCTTTATGGCTACATATACAATATCCTACATTTTTTACCCCCCTTTTTTTATATTCAACGAACGTTTCGTTAAACCTCCCTTTTTCGGACAGGAGAGTTTAGAGTTATGGGGCTTTAAACGAGTGTTATAATGACCACTGGGCGAACGTTGATTAAAAAAGCTTTAGCCGACTCTTGCACGCGACTAGAATACTCCTCTCTCTCTCTCTATCTTTTTTTTTCCCTATGTATATGTATGTCCATCTACGATGTGGATTAATACCTGTCGTATCACTAACGCTATCCCATATTTATGTGCTGCTGCTGTTGCTGTTACTGTTACTGCATACATCCACACGTACACGAACACGTACATGTTTTTATCAACATCAAACCATCCCCACCCCTTGTTTCATTCTCCCTTGGAATTAATATCCCTGTGCTTTCATTCGCAACTGTGGTTATTAGTCAAAACGTTGATCGACGTAACTCAACGTTGCCTCTTCTCCTTTTTTCCCCAGGTGTCGATTTGTCTGCTATCGACGTTACGAAAGTTTAAGTGAATTTCTTTTTTTTTGTTGTTTATTTTTTCTTCTTCAAATGGGAGGGGAAATTCAACAAAGGTCTCACTTTTGACGAGAAATTGATACAGTCCCGTGACACGATCCTTTAGCTGACCCGACCCGAGTCGGAAAATGAAAACTGGCTTGAAACTCATTCGTCGGTATCAGAAGTCAGGGTGTGATCGCGGTTCAATTTGTTTTGAGGCTACATTGTAAATTGGTTGGGGATTGCTTTGGTGTTGGATTTGGAAATATAATTTGAATTGTGAATTATAAATAATTTGGTATTAAAATTGTAAAATATAATTTAAATTAGGAATTGTAAATAATTTGGTATTGGAATTATAAAATTTAATTTAAATTATGAATTATAGGTAATTTGGTATTAATATTATAAAACCCCCTAAAAAACACCTCTGGTGCAAAAAAGTCGAGACAAGTTCATGTATGAAAAGGAATCTCTCTACAAAAGTTGTGAAATCCAATAACATTAGACAATCTCGTTTTTTCCATTATGTCAATACGAAGTAATTACAAAATGGAAAGAATTTTTTCTGTTTACGTGATTAGAACCGGTATTGAACTTGTTGGGCCCCGAACCCAAACGATAAGCAATAAATATCTTACAATTTAATTTATTTTTACCGCATTATGAATTAAAAAAGATCAGATTACATAATAATAATATGAATAAATTATACATCATACTCAAACATCTGAATTGTTCGGGGCCCAACAAGTTCAATACCGGTTCTAATCACGTAAACAGAAAAAATTTTTTCCATTTTGTAATTACTTCGTATTGACATAATGGAAAAAACGAGCTTGTCTAATGTTATTGGATTTCACAAGTTTTGTAGAGAGATCCCTTTTCATACATGAACTTGTCTCGACTTTTTTGCACCAGAGGTGTTTTTTAGGGGGATTTGTCTCCTTTTTGCAAATATTATCATTATCGACTTTATATCTCGAGATAATATAAAACAATACATAACGTGCGACCGTAAAGTAAATTTTCGTCTTTTGAATATTCGGGAAAACAAAACACAGATCATATCTGAATGCCTAGGGCCTAGCCCACCGTTGAACCACTACTGATGTTACAGACAGCGTGTGAGTGTGTAAAGGCTTTCCAGCCGTGTATGTACACAGAACGCTTCGGCTATTTGTTATGTGTGCGGACCTAGTTCGGTCGAGAAAAGAGACACGATAGCGCTCTCGCCCAATTCATAAATGAACTTGTCTCGAGACACTACCGTGTCTCTTGATATTAATTGTAAAAATAAAACCTTTTCGAAAACTTTTGTATTGAAATTAAAAAGAATGCAACCAAATTGTTATTGATTTGTGGCAATAGAGTCTGATTTTTATTTGAAACTCGGGAAATTTCTCTAAATTGAAGATTTATTATGTTTTTCCAAATGTATGATTACTTGATTAGTATTTTTACAATTAATACTTTCTTTTATGTAATTTAGAATTACTTTCCATGGGTTATGACCGTGAAAAAGAAAATAAATAAAATATTGATTTTGTATGTTCCTGTAGAAGTATAAATTTGAATTGATTTGTCAAGTGTGCGATACGTAATTTCTGATCAATATTTAAGAAAAATCCAAATTCGATTAGGTTCCCAACAGATCCAAAAGTAAAATTATTTATTAAACTTCATTTTTTACACAATTTTCTATCAATTATTTAATATTTAGAGAAAATCTTTATATTTATAAACAAAGGTAATAGATAAATTTTGAAAAAAATATTTTCAAGTTTTATGAAAATAAAACTAAAGAGTTTCTATTTCTGAAAATTCTTAGAATATCAAAAACTAAATATTTCAGTCAAAAGTTGTTCGTTTTCATCATAAAGAATAGAATATTCTGTAATAAAAAATATAAATTTCCATTCAAGAAATGAAAGTTTACCTGAAAACAACTATAAAGAGTCCCACCTTAAAAAAAAAGTAAAACATCAAAATTTATGAAATTTTTCAAACCCAACAACTTTTGTTTTACACAATTTTTTCATACATGAACGAGTTTACGAGGACACGTGGTTTACAGTTTATGAGCACAAAGCGGACACGTTTTTTGCCCCACCCTGTATATACGTAATAAAAAATTAAAGAGTTCCTGTTATTATTTTAATAAGAAAATGAGCTTAATTAAACGAAATAAGACACTTGAAAGTTATCACCTTCTAGTGAGTATCGAGAGTCCTTGAGTTCCTCGTGAAGGTTTACCCTTAGCTAGCCTATGGGGTCTGAAACGCCCCAACCTAGTTCAGCTTCAATTAAAGTATTTTTACAGTAAAAAATTCTACCATTTTTTTTTCAAAATCTTTAATACTTACATTATAAGCACAAAAAACTTCAATTGAATATATTAAAAACTCTCTTAAAGAAAAATCTTTTTAAAAAAAGCGTTTTTTTCGGCCTCCTGACTAGGTATAACCCCTTAAGGAGGCTCTTGCGAGTACAACTGAACCCAAATGTTACAAAAAAATGAATGCAAATATTTATGTATGTATTTTATGTTTAAAAATTGAAAATGATTTTCAATAAATAATTCTAGTGTAAACATTACATTTGTTGTGCGCATTGTCTACTTTTTATTAAAATAAATAGACTATAACTTGATTAACCCGTGAGTAACCGAAAAGTATATTTCCGGCCCAGGTTTACGAGAATGCCCAGTCATAGACGCATAGACGTGCGCGCTTCTCTCGCGCAGTCGCGTTACATGAAAAACATGACTTCCCTACAGATAACCGGATGTAATCAAAGTTTACTCACTTTAACGTATAATATCTCAAAATTTTCCACGGTTGCAAGTTATTTACAAAATGTAATCCGAAAGAGGAAGCTTTTATCTTTAAATTCATATATTTTGTATTGTTCAAAAATTTGTTCGCGCTTCGGAAATATAATTTTTTCATGCAGTCCCGTAAGAGTACACGTAAAAAAGTAACAATTTCAAGATTTAATTTCATCAAATTTTACACGGTAACACCGTAAAGTAAAAATACCATAAGATTGGGCATAGTTTGAACTATTGAAAATATTACAGCTGAGTTCATAAATATTTGTGCAAGAACCTCCTTAAGCGCCAGTTTCTGCGCATCCGGTCACTCGATTTTCAGTTTCGATCTGGATTCGACCTTATCGCTAGCTCGTTACCAATTTGCAATCTCGGCAAACTGTTTCATATTTCGAGAAATCGTCCAGACCAAAGTTGTTCGTCTCAACCCTCGCTTTTAATTCATTGCCAGCCTTTATTCTTCGACTCGGCTCTATCTTATTAATCACCTGGATATCCGTCGACCACAATTACCGTGCGACCAAGGGGTCGTGCTGGCCAATAAAACCGAGCGGACGGACGGCACGAACGAGCCTGGAAGTGAGCCTCTAAAAAGCGGGCTGAATTGAAAATGAAATGGTATCGTGACAAACTGTGATTACGTCGAATTCATTCACAAACGTCCCGTATAACTTCGGCTTAACTTACTACCAAGTTAAGCTTTAAGCTCGACTCGGTTCTTCGGCATTGGTTCTTAAGAGAATTGCTCGAAAGAATGGAGGGGAAAAAAAAGGAGAGTCACTTTGTTATATCGAGAGTGCAGGAAGAGTCTCTAGGGTGTGCTAGTATCCAAGCAGTCCGAGAGGACTTCTTCTTTTATATACTACCACTACTTGTCCTCTCTTTCCTCCTTTTGCTGCTGCTTCTTCTTCTTCTTCCTCTTCTTCTTCGTCGTCCGCCCTTTCTTGCTCGTCTTCTTCCTCCGAAGCTGCAGACTGGGGGTGCTCTTTTACTACGCTATGCATGTATACTCTTGTCTCGCTTAGCTTCTCTTCGCAGCGCAGTAAAGTTGGGGCTGTGGCAGCTTCATGAAGCGTAATCTAATTAGAAAAGTCAATATCGATAGCAGTGGTAGTCGTACGCGAGAGTGGTAGTTTGTGTATACTTCGTCTCCCTTGGTGTTCATTATATTACAATATCGTAAAAGGCAAAAAGTAAGCAGCGGACTTCTTGAAAATCCCCTGGTACTCTTCGTACCTCTGACTGTTGATGCAAGCAAATGAGCAACTCCTTGCCATTTTTCTTTTTCTCACATCCTCCCGGAACTTCGAGGACGCTGGATTCAAATAGTTTTGCAAGTTTTAACTGCACCGAGGTGGAAGTCGAGGATTGGTATCGGACACTTTTGGTTATTTTTGTAATTGGGTACTACTTGGGAACGTTGAAATTGGATATCCCATCAATAGTTATTTTTTATTGGATTTCAAATTTTGAAATTAATTATAAATTAACATTCGCGATTTTGTTTGTCGTGTATAACTGTTGACAAATTTTATTAATGCAATTGATGACTATTTTGTAATTATTCTGCAACTATTCAATAAAAATTCTATAATTACCCTATTGATAAAATTAATGGAAAATTCTCATAATGAAATTAATAGTTTTGCAATTTTTAACTGCACCGAGGTGGAAGTCGAGGATTGGTATCGGACACTTTTGGTTATTTTTGTAATTGGGTACTACTGGGGAACGTTGAAATTGGATATCCCATCAATAGTTATTTTTTATTGATAATTTTAAAATTTTGAAATTAATTATAAATTAACATTCGCGATTTTATTCGTTGTGTATAATTATTGACAAATTTTCTTAATACAATTAATAACTATTTTGTAATTATTCTGTAACAATTCAATAAAAATTATATAATTACCCTATTGATCAAATTAATGGAAAATTCTGATAATGAAATTAATAGTTTTGCAATTTTTAACTGCACCGAGGTGGAAGTCGAGGATTGGTATCGGACACTTTTGGTTATTTTTGTAATTGGGTACTACTGGGGAACGTTGCAATTGGATATCCCGTCAATAGTTATTTTTTATTGGATATTTTCAAATTTTGAAATTCATTAGAAATTAACATTCGCGATTTTGTTTGTCGTGTATAACTGTTGACAAATTTTAATAATGCAATTAATAATTATTTTGTAATTATTCTACAACTATTCAATAAAAACTCTATAATTACCTTATTGATAAAATTAATGGAAAATTTTGATAATGAAATTAATAACTATTAATAGAATTTCTGAATAGTTTTATACTATTAACAAAATTTCGAACGTTATGATATAATTAGCTGTGAAATTTGAGAAACTTGAAAGTGAAGTTGACAGAAATTTAATATAGACAAAATTATGGAAGTTCATTTTTCCAAAATTTCAATATTTCTTTTGGACTTTCATATTGATTTGTATAAAATTTTCCTGTCCAAGTTAAAATTTCGAATAATCCATATGAATTTTTCTAATTTCTAGTAACAATATTTGAATTTTTATTGAAAATTTATTGGCCCAAGATTTTGAAATTTGTTATCAATAACGTCGATAATTACTTAGCATCTCGTTTACACGTCGATTTTCAAAACTCTTTTTCATTTTTAATCAACTACTTGTTTCAAATTTTAACCCTAATTATATATTTTTTAATGGCTTCACATATTTTTATATGAAAGTTTATATAAACATTTTTTAGAGTATAAACATTTTATAGAGTAATTTATTATTAATATTTAATGTTTAATATTTAGTTATATTTTGATGAAAATATGTTATGTGAAATTTGTTATGAGAATATTTTTAGTTTCTTGCTAAAGAAATCGAAATATTTTTTTAAAGTTATTTTTAACATTCTTAAAATTTTTAGTAAAAGATAATATTTATTCTAAACGATTCCCTTATGAATATTTATTGTCGAATTTGTAATTGAATCTAATTTGTTATTAATCTTTTTTCTTCGATCGAATTTTTATTTATTTGCATTGACATTTAATATTTTGCATTATTATTATTATTATTATTATTATTATTAATATTATTATTATTATTATTATTATTATTATTATTATTATTATATACTTATTATAATTCACCCTTTATTTTTGATATTAATTTTTGCAATTTATATTTTTGACATTTTAAAAAAATAAAATCCCCTATTCTCTATACATATATAACAACGAAAAGTAAATTATAATAAGAACCTAATAGTAAAATAGTACATTACGCAATGAGGGCATAAAATACATGATTATCGCATGAGTCGGGTTTGTCGCCTGAGCGAAGCAAGGGCGCCAAATGAGACGAGCACGATAATCGCCTTACGCTCGAGTTGCGTTTTCTACTTTTCCCAACGACTGCGTAAAATCGAATTTTACGCACGTTGTCATAGAAAAGTATAAAATATAAACGCAAACAAATAAATAAACAAACAAATCGAGGAAATTGAGGTTAAAAAGTTAATATTAAATTAAATATAATATTATAGATTCCATGATAAATATTTACAAGGTAAACAATTGTTTATTCTTCTTGTACAAAAATTGATAATTAAGAATAAATAAATAAAACTGCAATAGAATGTATTTTCTCATATACAGGGTGTGCGATAGAAGACTTCGGAGCCCAAAGGTGGTGGTAGGGGGTGAAAATTTGAGAAAAAAAGGTTATGAACCATTTTTCGAAATTCGGAATTATTATCAAGTAATTAATTAAAATGTTTCGACCAATCAGGAGGTCGAAGAGGCAGGTAGGCGTGTCAAAAAATGTTGACTACAAATTTCCCAGCAACGACGACCATACTTTGACAGCTAGGGGTGCCCCCTTCGACCCCCTCAACGTGATACCACCTCTGATTGGCCAAAACATTTTAATTGATTACTCGGTAATTAATCCGAATTTCGAAAAATGGTATATAACCTATTTTCTCAAATTTTCACCCCCTACCACCCCCTTTCGGATTCGAATTTTTATACAACACACCCTGTATATATGAAAAGACAATTCTGTTATTTTTCCAAAGTACACAGGACCCTTTTGTTGCCACCGCTCTTCTTATGGGATTCCCTTAACTCTTATCAACGTTTTCCTTCCTTCTTTTTTTAAACAAAAAAAAAACCCTCATCACCGGGATTGAGTAAACCTTAGGAAAATCTGTGGTTCACCTCTGTGCTTTCCGATCTACCCCCAAAAGTAGTATCCTCTTTCCTAAGTAATCCCTACACCCCTACAGTATGGTACTCGCTCGCTATACTCACAATAAATATATATGTATATATATATATATATTTTTTTTTTATGTACTTAACCTGTTCTATGTACAGAGACACTGACCGTAAAAAAAAACATGGTTGGAAAAATAAGATCAATTTGACTCTCTTTATTCCACCCTCGCAAATGTTGGTCTATCCCCTACTATTATTGTTATTCTTATGCATTATTCGCAAGATTGAACGGGGAATTTCGATAGATATAGGGATACAGATGAATCATCCATCACGAATATCCAAAATATTTTTTTATTTTTATATTATTGAAATTTATTAAAAATACGTTTTTACTATTTTATGCAATATTATACGATGCGGTGAATTTGAAATTATAATGACACAATTTATCGAACTCAACACCCTTTATTATAATAACAATTATTTTCCTGTATTATGGCAGTTATTAAATGCGAGATTTTAATGTTTCAATTATTTTTTTTTTCTAAATAAAATAGAGAAAGTAACAAAAAAATTTATTATAACGCACAAAAATTGTGAATTTTATATTTGAAATTAAAAATAATTATTAAACACCATAATTTCGATGTAACGTTTTGGAAAACAATTATTTTCTTTATTACGGAAATTACGAAATGCGATATTTTGATTTTATAACTATTTTATCCGGATAAAATAATTAAAAAATCAAAATATCGAATTTCGTAATTTCTGTAATAAAAAAAATTATTGTTATCTAAAATATTATATGCAAGGTTATAATGTTTCAATTAATTTCCTTCAAAATAAAATAGAAAAAGTAACTAAAAAATTTATTATAACGCATAAAAATTGTGAATTTTATATTTGAAATTAAAAATAATTATTAAACAGCATAATTTCGATGTAATATTTTGGAAAACAATTATTTTCTTTATTACAGAAATTACGAAATGCGGAATTTTGATTTTTTAATTATTTTATCCGAAAATAAAACAAAGGAAGTTGCTCACAAAATTAATATATCATTAATATATCACATACAAATTGTTAATTTGCTTCTGAAAATTCAAAATAGTTATAAAATAACATAATTTCGACGTAATGTTTTCGAAAACAATTATTTTCTTTATTCCACAAATTACAAAATACGATATTTTGATATTTAAATAATTTTTTCTGAAAATAAAACAGAAGAAATCATTCAAAAATTTGATATGTCACATACAAATTATTAATTCACAACTAAAATTATAAAATAACATAATTTCCATGTAATATTTTTAAAAATAATTATTTTCTATTGTACCGGTGGTATTATGAACATACCCCGATATGTTGTTGTTTTTCTATTTGTTTCGTTGTTACAAGGGTTGCCCCGGAAATGGGGTTGTTGATTAAACAAAAAAGGAGAATGTTTAGAAAAACGAAAACCTTCAAGAAGACAAGACCTTTTTCAATAAAGTTAAAAAACTAATAATAAACTTATATAGTTAATTATTATCTCTGAACCGTTTCATTTGGCGACCGTGACAGGACGTTTTTTTAAAAACGTCAGAGAACCAATTTTTAAGTTCGAGTAATTTTTATATTATTAAAAGTACAAAATGAGCTTAGTCCGAATCCCTATGAAAAAAAGAGGACCCGGAAGACCTCGAAAGCAAAAAATTACCCCACTCGTACCGATTTCTTCTATCATGGAGATAGATAACGACGAAACGGCTCCTGGAGTTTTAGGCCAAAATCTTTTAATGACTCCTGGAAGGAACATTTTACAAGGAATCTCACGTCAAGAATCTGGTTCACGAATGGATACTCCACCTGGAGGCCCAGCTGGAAATGTAGTCGCCTTGGAGGAAAATGATCCTGCAGAAAACTTCAGTTTGTTGGATCTGAACCCCGTTAATTTGTCGGATAGAAATCTTTTGGGAAGACCTATCTTGGGAAACACCGGAAATGCTGTAATCGATCAGGAGACAAATACATCCATCCCTGGAGTACGGTTAAGAGGAAACCCTGAACGGACCAGAACGGAATCTTTTCGAAATCATAGGATTGGACAAGTACCTCGCATCGAGCATTCTGAATTCCATCGAGACCAAGAACAAGGGGATCACAATGCAACTGTTACTGCTTGTTTGGAAAAATTAACCGATCTGATGCAACACGTCGGAACGAGATCATCCAGATCATCTACGGGAGACTCTACTTATAAACCTATAGACTTTGCTAAAATGTCCAAGTACTTTAAGGATAAAGACTTATTCCCTACCTATTCTGGAACAAAAGGTAAATTACATCCTTGTAAATTTTTGGAATATTTTGAAAATGACGATTATTGGAAATCCTTAGATGATAGTTTCAAACTAAGAATTATACGCTCAAAATTAGTTGACCTTGCAGATCTTTGGGCAAGTACTTTAAACTTTCAAAATTACTATTCTTTTAAAACATCGTTCCTCAAATATTTTTGGAGCGATGAAAAACAACAAGTGGCTTTAATGAAATTTATGCAATCCCGCTACAGGAGATCTTCTGGTGAATCTCTCGTTGAATATGTAGTCGGGTTAATTTATTCGATTAAATATGTCGAGCCACCCATGCCTTTTATACAAATTTCTAAAATTATTTCGGTTAAGTTTGAAGAACATATTAATTTGGCTATCATGAACGCCTCTTTTTGTAACGAAAACGAATTTTTAGAGGTATTAGCTCGTATTGATAGTTTATTAACTAAAAGAGAAGAAAGAGTGACTACATGGGTTCCACGAAATTCAACCGACACCAGAAAATTTGTTGAGGGAAACGAATCTCCCAGAAATGCACAAAATTTTAATAAAACGTATATTACTAAATCAAAACAAGATGAGGGAAGATTTAAACCTAAATTAGTAAACTTTTTGGAGGACTCACTAGAAATTCAAGGTACAGTCGAAGAGGAAACTGTACCTATTTCAGATACGTTTTCCGATTCGGAAAACTAAAAGAATCTCTTTTTCTTCGGGTCCCGAAAGAGAGATTCATTCTAGAAATGGATATTCATAACGAAATTTCTCAAGGACCTCTTTTAGAGTCTCACACTTACGCTAAGACTCCAGTTATACATGTGAAAATTAAAGACCACGAAATGGAAGCGGTAGTGGATACGGGAGCCAATATCTCTTGCATTTCCGAAGCCATATTTGAAAAAATTAAAAAAAACTATCAATTTGAAACACTTCCTTGTAAAAAGCTAGAAATAATCACAGCTTTAGGACAAAGAAAAAAAATAACAACCACTCGGATTTTTGTGGACTTAATTATAGAAGAAAATCTTTTTAAAACAGAATTGTTAGTTATAAAAAATTTAGCTAAACCCATGATATTAGGAATAAATTGGCTTGAGAAAAATTGTTTAGCCCATTTCCCTAAAGAACAATACTTTTTATTCACGGGTAATGTAAAAATTTCTTATAGCTATTGCCTGGATAAAATTAAAAAGAAAAAGGAACCCCAATCTACTTTCTTATTTGAAAATCATTCTCCAAACTCGAAACCTGGATTCCTGCGAAGATGTTTACGAAAATTGAAAGACACTTTTGCCGTGAAAAAGAATACTAAAAAAAAGGGGGTCTCAAAGAGTAAAATACTCGAAAAAGAAAATTTAGAGGAGACCTACCCGACTAAAATAGATTATAAATTTTTAGAATCAGTAGAAACATCCGATTCGGTTTTTCAACTCGCAAATCTCTTTGAAATTCCAATAGAAAAGGCAAATATGATCCCTGCTAATATTCAAGAACCTTCAACTAATAAAAAAAATGATAATACTAATGAACTAATGGACTTAAAGAATTCGAAAAGTATCACACTAGGCAATAACTTAAACGCACAACAAAAAAATCAATTATTATGTTTATTAGACAGATTTAAAACAAGTTTTAATGATAAACCAGGAAAAATTTCAAATTATTACCACAAAATTGATTTGATTCCCTCTGTAGGAAAACCAAAAGCACTACTTTCTGATAATGCTTCTGGATTCTCTTCAAAAACATTTAATTCGTTCTTACAAAAAGAAGGTGTTAAAAAAATTAATACATCAGTGTATAATCCTCAATCAAATCCCAGTGAGAGATCAATGAGAGAACTGGGAAGAATTTTGCGAACATATGCACGAGATAACCCAACTAGATGGCCTGAGCTTTTGGAAGATTTTGAAAAATGGCACAATTGTACTATACACGAATCAACAGGATTCACACCTTTACAATTACTAGGCCTTGATTCCGACCATTTAAACGTACATTTTTTTTTCAAATATCCTCAAAACACCAAAACACAGGACACTTTAAATAAGATTTGGGACAAAGCAAATAAAAAACAACAATCTGCCGCTTTAAAGAGACAGCAACGTTTTAATAAAAAACACAAGGGTTTTACATTCAATGCTAATGATCAGGTTTTAATTAAGGATGCAATTCCTTCAACAGGAATCCCTAAAAAATTCCAATTTCTATATAGTGGACCTTTTTTAATCAAAAAAATTCCTAATCCAAATAGCTACTTGCTAGTTAACGAAAAGAATGAAGTTAAAGGAATTTACAATGTTAGAAGACTTAAACCTTACTTCACTCCTTTGTTCCAGGATTAGGTTTTGAATTAATCATGTGACAACAATCCCACTTCTGATAAAAATGGTCCTGTTATCAAGGGGGGGAGTTGTACCGGTGGTATTATGAACATACCCCGATATGTTGTTGTTTTTCTATTTGTTTCGTTGTTACAAGGGTTGCCCCGGAAATGGGGTTGTTGATTAAACAAAAAAGGAGAATGTTTAGAAAAACGAAAACCTTCAAGAAGACAAGACCTTTTTCAATAAAGTTAAAAAACTAATAATAAACTTATATAGTTAATTATTATCTCTGAACCGTTTCACTATATTACATAAATTACAAAATACGATATTTTGATATTTAAATAATTTTTTCTGAAAATAAAACAGAAGAAATCATTCAAAAATTTAATATGTTATATTCCAATTATTATTTCACATCTAAAATTCAAAATAATTATAAAATAAGATAATTTCAATACAATATATTCGGTCAAAAAATTAAAACAATACCTACAATTTAAAATTCAATCGTTGATTTCAGTTCGTAATCTACTTTACATCTTCATCAGTCGTAAGGTAGATGTAGTCAAGCGGCATCTTATATACAAATTAATTGGATTACATTGGATTTATTCGCGATTACGTTAGATAAGGATTAATAATATAATAAGCTGATTATCACGATCAAAATCTCCGTATGGACAACTACTATAAGTTTAAGTTTCGTCCAAAGTATATTACACGTGAACGTAAAAGTAGTTACCTTTACAAAATCATTTTTATAATGAAATATATGAAAATGGCAAATTAAGGGGTAACACCACTCTAGAGGTCCGAAAAAAGGCCAAACTTTGAGAATTAATTTAAAAAGCACGGAAAAAGGAATCGAAATTTTTTTTCAGACAATTAAACTAACATGTATTCAAGTGTAAAAAAAAATTTTTGTATTGACATTTTGTTGCAAAATGGTGGTGCCACAGTCGTTTTTCGAAATCGCCTTTTTTTTTAAGGGCCTCCACGAGAGGACGGATTTCTCCGAAAGTTGCAGACCAGGAACAAAAAACCACAAAATTTCTTAATCTATATGACATTGCCCATAAAAGTACGTAGGGATTTTTTCAAAAATTGATTTTTGTAAAAATAGCACACTTATGAAAAAAAATTCGATTTTCGGCAAAAAAATGAGCAGTAAATTGTTTATAAAAAAAATTTACAACGAATCAAAAAACGGCTACGTACTTTTGTAACGAATGTAATCGTCAAGCTACTGTGAAAATTTCAAACCGATCCATGCAATAGTTTCCGATTAATCCGTCCCCCCAGTTCGAAAAACATGGTTTCCAGGTATTCGCGTTTGAAGTTTTGAAAGTACTTTAGTCTTTGAAAATTTTATTTCACCGTCAATCTGCGATTCCTGCACCATATATAGGACCAATTGTACATTGTTTTTGTGACACTAAAGTATATTTTAAGCAACAACAAAAAAATTCGAATTTTCAAAATCCTAGAGTGGTGTTACCCCTTAAGGGGAGGTTCTCATCAAGCCCGACAAAAAATCGATTTTTTTTTTGTTTAAAAAGTTAGTAAATTTCCTGTAGAATACGCGTCCTAAAGCCGTTTTGACGAAATTAATTTTTTTTAAATGTCATAGTAAAAAAACCGGAGGCACCTTTTTACGCGTAAATGGAATTTACGCGGTAGCGCGTGTTTTCCATAATATTTTTAACGCGTTTTTCTCGAAACCATGTTTTTGAAATCGGGCTACACGATATCTCAAAAACTACTGCATATATCGCTACTTTTTTTTTAAATTTTAAAGTTTATTAAATTTAAGGGATCCTGAACCTAAATGCAGATGACTATTGTTATTATTTTTTATTTTATATCACTTTTAAAAGCCAAAAAGTGTACGAAAAAAAAATTTTTTTTTTCAAAAGTCCACCATTTTTTAATTTTTGACATTTTCTTAGCTGAATAGGTTCAACATCCTGTAAATATCATATATTTTATGAAAAAACTTCATTTTTTGATTTTAGATGATGTTTGGAAGCTCTGCAGTGTCGCGCGCTTAGGTACCTTTTATTTAGGCAACAGTCTTTAGAAATAAATAAACAATTAACTATACGATATTATACTCTATAAAAATTTGTAAACATACTTGAAATCATACTTAATAAGTACAAAAAAACTTGAGTGCTTTATTTACTTCCTTCCATGGAAAAAAAATTCGAGAAAATCATGTTATTTTTGGGTCGCTAGATGAAAACCTCCCCTTAAGATAATTCAATGAATCAATGAATTTAAAACCTTAATCCACAATTGGTATATACTAACTTTGTGACAAATTGAATTTTTGGGAAACTTTATACAACAAAAAATTGCAAAATCTATTTAACTTCATTACATTTTTGACAAATTAATAATTATCACGTATTTTCTAAATGTTAGCTCCCAAAAATATTTAAACAAATTTGGAAATTTCAATATTTTGCAAAGGATACAAAATTACCGTATCGACATCTCGTATTTTTGCAAATGAAAATTCTATAATATATTTTTTTCGGAAATTCGCTGCTCCAAAAAACGTAAAACTTAATTTACATGTTGTGGAAATAAATGTTAATTGGAAAAATAAATATTAATTAATAAAAATTGTTGGGAATTTCAATCATCCCGCCAACGTCATCAAACGGGATATCGCTAAGAGCGCCATCTATTGCGCTTCGATCTCTCGATCGATACACGCGCTCGATATCACTCCATTTAACCGCACAGTCGCACTGGCATCTCAACCGCCTTCTGCTCAATATGGCTGCCAGTTATTGTTCGCGCTGCACGTGGCTTTACATCACTTATTGTGTTTTCTTTAATTACCGATAGTTTCTTATTCTAGTGTTTCAATAAACCGATATCATACATATATATTATTCACGGGTTTCTCTTCCGGCCTTTCCACCACCTTCCCACAAAAATAAATGTTAATTGGAAACCAATATTTATCGAATAATTTATTTTTGTTAAAAACGTCAAAAGCTCCCAAGGGATACAAATTTGTATCGGTGGGGTCTGAAACGCCCCGGTGCGCCAACTTCGCCATTCTTGCGGTCAGCTGAGGGTTAACGAAACGAAAAAATATGACGCATGAAACGATTTTCATTTGAAAATAGGATCCCGAAGGGCTGAGAGGCCTCGGGGCAGTGAATCGAAAACAATTGGGACGAAAATTTCGACTTTTATCGCCGGTCCTCTCGTGAAAGACGTTCCAAATGGTGAGAATCTCCTTTTCCCCCGTTCCTTCGTTTACACTTGGTCTCGTAAAATTTCGAAAGTAAGAGATCGACCGGCGATTCCATTTCTTTTTATCACCGATCGGGGCTTCGAGGAAAATTATCAACACGTGAACGTTCCCAAATAATTCGTGAATTCGTAAAAGTGTATCGCGCGCTTTTACGAGCGGGGCCATTTGCATGCATAAAGGTATCGGATTTTTCTCCGCGCTCGGTTAAAAGCCCCACGATCGTTAATTAACGAGTTAATAATTCGAATCGAATTAAAAGGGAATTAATGCAAACAGGAGAACCGGGGGAATGTTAGAAAGCTTAGGAATAAAGAGGGGAAACGTTATTCGCTGAAGAATTCGTATTGTCGGAGCTTGCGAACTCTTTTGTTCCTCTTCTGCTCTCTTCTTTTCCGCCTCGCAATGGGATAGCGCGGAATTGAGAGAAAGAGATTTTAAGCTACGGGGATAATCCAAGCTTTAACGCATTCAAGCAACAACACACCAAAGCTTTTGCTGTTCGCTTTGTCCCGATGAAGTCCATTCTCCTTCCTTCGCCTTTTTTTTTCTCCTATTTTCCATACACACTTTTACTATCGTCATATTTTCCGTCCCCGTGTTACACGCGGAGGGATGGTTTTAGCCATTATTCCTGCAAAACGGAGGAAGCTGCCTGACGTGTAGAGATCGTAATTGAAATGCAAAAAAATTATGCAGTTTTGTAATATTCTGTTTCTGTAATAATTTAAATGTTTGGTTTTTTTTTTCATTCTTAGTTGAAATTTAATAACTGATTTCTCTTCTTCTCGTTTCGTAGTTCGATCTTCGTGTATTATTTTTTTTTTCTTTACAGTGGGCCCTCGATTTTCGCACACAATTGGTTCCTGAAAGTGCGTGCGAATGTTGAATGTTCGAAAGTAGAGGGATGTCAAAAAAGTATGCACGAAAAACGGCGTTTTAAGGGAGTACTATCGGTAGGTAGCTAGTCAAGCGAGTGTTAAGCCGCATTTGACTTGAGCAGTATTTCGATGTGGCAATGTCGCATTGCTAGTAATTGGGGTACAGGTATACATATATATATATAAAAATAAATCGAAAATTTTGTTGGAAGAATAAGAAAGTGATGCAAGAGGTACTAAAAAAATTGTTTGATTATTTCAAAAATATATAAATTAACTTATACAGTAAAAAAACAGAATTATCAGTATTTTTTGCGCAAATGTATTATTAACGATCGTTATTTGTGGGTTTAATTAAAAGAAAATTTAAATTAGTTTTCCAATTAGTCTCTTTTTCAATAAATAAATAATTTATCAATTTTTATTTGTTTATTCTATTTCCCAAAATATTTCCGCTGACTCTTCTTATATTATAAGAAGCACGTGAAATTTCAAATAGTACGCGCTACTTAACCTCCATTGCGACGTTGCCACATCGTTTGAGTAAACGGTTCACTACCCGTGAAATCGTCATAAAATTTCATTTTCATTTCTTTATTTCCACGTTCATAGGTTCCAAATACTTGTTTATAAGCACTCAATATGTTTATTAATGATTCAGCTAATATTCTGCAAAATTTCAGAGAATTCTGAACCGTCAGTCTTATATAATTAAGCGCTAAAAAAAAATGTACGGATTTATGCAAATTGAAATATTTATATCTTTTTTCCCACGCTCCAAAGCTTCACCAAATTTTAACTGAATCCTATTCTCAGTAATATCTACCAACACACCAAATTTCAGCATTTTCTGAACCGTCAATCACTTTCCGATAGTACTACCTTAAAGTATTTATTAATTTATTTATTTAGCTTTCGGGTGTTTTCTTTATAAACTCGTCAAGAGTTAGTCGAGTAGCTCCTTTTTTTTCTTCTTTTCGTAATAAAGATTTCTATAAGACGCGGTGTCTTTTTGTATCGACCTACGTACTTGAGATATACGTTCTCCGTTGGGATCGCATTCTTCCATAATAGTTAAAAATTTGTCCAGATGCATAAAGACTTCACTCATATTTTTAATTGTCAAAGTCTTTACGTTTTTATCGGCTTCTTCTTCCTCCCTTTCGTCGTGTATTTTATTGTTAGTCAATTTTTTTTAGAAATATTGCATAAATTGAACCTCGAGGGACCCAAAAAGTGCTTGTACGCGCTCAAAAACTGCAAAATAGACCAGAAATATGAAAAAAACTGAAAATAACTAGGACCTCACTGCCCCTGAAAGGGTTAAGGGGTTTTGCTATGATACATCACGGTAAAAAAAATTTTTTTTTTCATTTTTTTTTTCTTTCATTTTCTGAAACCCGCATTTGTTAAGAATACTCTCAGCAAATTTTGTAAAGAAATTCGTAAAATTGACGGAGATACAGTATAAAATTTAGTTTCTAAGTCGTATTATTATCCTTTCTCAGCAAAACTTTGATCGCGTTTTTCTCGAAACTATGTTTTTCAACCTCGTTGACAGCATATTTAAAAAACTATTCATCCGATTTGCATGTACAAAATCTTAAAATGTTTGAAAATCCAGTCTCTAGGTCACCACGGAGAGATTTTTTTGATAAAGGGCCCCCTTCTATTTTTTTTTTCATAAACGATGAAAATTTTCTGTGATAAAATTCGCTGGTCCGCCATTTTTTTTTAGGTATCGAAATTTCGTCCCGTAGAGTTATAAATTTATATGTCTAGTTTATAAGGGTATTTTTTTCGGATGAACCGTATGGCTTATTTACTGTCAACCACCAAATCGGAGTGTCTTATTGAAAGCGGCGTACACCGCAAACTATTAGGCAGATTGGGATCCAAAAATTTGTGTAGAGTCTTGTTTATACATATATATTGAATATAAGTAACAATAGAAAAAAAAAATAGTTTGCTCGAAATAATTATTAAAAATACACCCTCGTCCCGCGCGTTCACTGTGATGTACCCCCCCTAAGGTCGAACTACAGAGCGAAGAAAAAAATGTTAGTTATTTATTAATATAATGTGTGAAGGTATGAAATTAGTATGTTATTACATTTTAAAACTCGAAATTATTAAAAATATTTACAATCATTTATTTTTTTATTCTTTGTTTTGTATTTCGACCTTCATATGTTATTTTTTCTATATATTTTGTAAGAAGAAGTATAGAAAAAATAATTTATTAAGAAAAAATTGTAACTAATTATAAAAAAAGTGTTGAAATTTGCTCCGTTTGCTTTTATATATTGAGAAAAAAATAATAAATGAATATGCTCCTGCTAAAAATAAATAATTCAAATTAATTATGAAAGTAGTATAAATCCGTATAAAGTTAACTCGAATTTTATAGGAAAGTGTTTCGATTTGTTACTTTGTATATTATTTTTATCCAAATTCTTCCTTATTTGTAAAATATTTTTTTAAAGTAATTTAAAAACAAAATTTGAAAAATCCCTCTTCTTCCAAAAAAGTTTTTTTTTTAATTCCAAATGATGAAATTCTTTCTTTTTACATAATTTTTTTATTCCTTTTATGAATAATTTATAATTCATCCTTCTTCAGAATCTTTTATTTGATAATCTTCTTCAAAAATCTCCTATTTAATAACTTTCGTCTTAAATTTATTTAACAATCGCTGGATCTTATTTTAACATTCAGCAATATTTTATCAAATCTTTTTAGAGAAACATTAATTTTATATTGTAGTCTATTTCTTGTTTTCCAAGTTAAAAGGGGATATAAATAAAAATTCCAACCAAATAATCACATTAATATTAATATAAATATTTTTATATCATTTTAAGCGACGTAAAAAATCACTTTACTTTTTCTTCTCTTTGTTTCTTGCTTTGAATTCAACTATTTCCCATGTACCAAAGTACGTTATTTCTACACATCGCATAAATTCCACTTATTATTTAATAATTTTGCCCCAACTTTGATTCAACACTAATTAAATCCTATAAAATTTACTCTCCTAATAAAGCATTTTCCTTCTACTAAATTCGAAGAATCCTGACCCTAAAAATTCACCCACGAACGAATATCCTGAATTCCTGCTGATCTCGCTTTTCGTTTACACAAATTCTTGAAAATGTCTCGTCCAAGGATAATTTTGCGACTGCCGGTCTTACCATATCCTGACCGTCAACTTTATCCAAGTACGTAAAGGGAATTAATACCGTGTATTGCTCGCCACTGGAAATAAAAGAGAGACGAGAGAGGAAGAAGCGGAAATGATTCTCAATTATGGCAAAACCGAGAGAAATTCAGTGCTCGCAGTGCCATTGTACAGGGAAAGACATCCTGAAAGGACTCTTCCCGCCCGTGGTTCTTTTGTTCGGTTAATCAGGAATTTTCGCGAAACTGGTGGTGTTGCTACACCGAAAAAGGAAGCCCGCAGCGCCTGAATGGGCAGAAGTTGCTCGAGCGAATGATCGTCGTTTTCAGCATCTTTCACGGGATGACCATCAATAAGACTCGAAATTTTCATCCCAATTGCTTTCGGTTCATTACTTCCAGGCTCCGGTCGCTCCATGAGAGATTTCCGGGTCCGGAGTTGACGAAATGTCATTTCACTATAAGTTGCTATTTTTTTTAATACCAGGGTAATTTAAAACACGTGATTCTGCTTAAAATAATAATAAATGTTTTTTTTATGGATATAAGCACATATGTATTTAAAAATATAAGAATAATGGAGCTATTTTCTTTTGGTCGTTTTAGACGACACACCCTGTAGAAAAGCTCATCGAACTTTCTTGGTATTAGTTTGGTGCATAATTAGTGACGATTTTTTTGTATGAATACAATGTAAATAATCGTCGTTAATTATGCACCGACCTAATACTGAAATGTTGAAACTCGAACCGAACTAGATTTTTTTATTAACTCTTTGAAGTTAACAATAATTGTGCGATAGTTGTTAAGTGGTGTATCAACAAATGGTGTAAATTAATTTATAATAACGTAACATTTAGTGCAACAAAAAAATTTTTTCGTTAATTATGCACCAACCTAACACTAAAATGTTTTGCTAGGGTTTTTTGGTGCATAATTAACGACGATTTTTTTGTATGAATACAATGTAAATAATCGTCGTTAATTATGCACCAACCTAACACTAAAATGTTTAAACTCGAACCGAACTAGATTTTTTTTATTAACTCTTTGAAGTTAACAATAATTTTACGACAGTTGTTAACCCTTTCAGGGGCGGTGGGAAGTATACTTCCCACCTAGATTTTTGGGGTTTTTTCGTTATAACTCCGGTTACATTCATGATATAAACACAAAATAAGTTTTATTATATTCATAAATGATGTATCTACATTCTAGAATATTATTTTTGCAACAATTATGTACTTTGCAATTGTTATGAAATAAACAATGGCGAAATTTTCTCGTTTTATCACGATAAATTCGTCCATGAGGTCCCTAGAACGTAAATCAACTTTAAAATTGTGCTATTACATTCTCAATATAATAATGAAAGCTACCCTTATTAAAAATTAAAAAAAAAAATTATTGTTATTATTTTTTATTTAACAAAATATAGTGCAAAAAGCTCGATTGCATCCAAAAAATTCTTTTTTCTTTAGCTTTATTTGATTATTTATTTATAATTATATTTGTAATAATAGTATAACAAAAATTTTATTGAAAAAATTTTAATTTTTTTGTTCGAGTTCCGCCATATTGGCGCCGCCATCTTGAATTTTTCAATTTTAACTTCAGATTCGTAATCAGCGACCCCGAAAACATAAGAATACCATAAGACCAGTTGGATAAAATTTCTAGTTTTAATGTGCCCCTGAAAGGGTTAAGTGGTGTTTTAACAAATGGTGTAAATTAATTTATAATAACGTAACATTTGGTGTAACACAAAAATTTTTTAGAACTTTCTTAGTATAAAGATCATTAAACCTTCTTCCTATTAGGTTGGTGCATAATTAGTGGCGATTATTTTTCAGGAATACAATGCAAATAATCGTCATTAATTATGCACCAACCTAATACAAAAATGTTTTAATTTAAACCGAACTAGATTTTTTATTAATTCTTTGAAGTAAAAAATAATTGTACGATAGTGGTTGAGTGTTGTTTTAACAAATGGTGTAAATTAATTTATAATAACGTAATATTTAGTGTAAAAAAAAATTTTTTTAGAATTTCCTTAGTATAAAGATCATTGGACCTTCTTCCTATTAAGTTGGTGCATAATTACTGACGATTATTTTGCAGGAATACAATGCAAATAATCGTCGTTAATTATGCACCAACCTAACACTAAAATGTTTAAACTCGAACTGAACTAGATTTTTTATTAACTCTTTGAAGTTAACAATAATTGTACGATAGTCGTTAAGTCTTGTTTTAACAAATGGTGTAAATTAATTAATAAAAACATAATATTTATTACAACAACAAAAATCGTTAAATTTTCTTATTGTTAGTAAAAAGCTCATCGAACGTTCGTGCTCTTAGGTTGGCGCATAATTAACGTCGATTATTTTGCACGAATGCAATGCCAATAATCGTCATTAATTATGCACCGACCCGATAAAAAAATGCTTAATTTTAACTTGAACGAGCTTACCATCGACTTTTTTAATTAAACAAACATTGAATGATGATGATAGAGTTTGATCGAGTTGGTAAATGTTGTTTTAACAAATAGTGTATATTAATTTAGAAAAAAAAACATAAAATTTATTATAACTAAAAAAGTCGTAGATTTTTCTTGGTATAAAAATACTTAAATTGAATCTGAAAATATTTGGGGCTTCTGAGACCCCAGTAGGTAATCCCAGTAGGATTAATTGACAAAATTTCGAACGTAAAAAAAAAGGAAAGAATTATATTACAAGTTATTTCCCACAAACAGAAAAAGTGTTAAAAGTGTAACTGGAATTTTCACGAAAATTCGAGGTTCGTCCTTTTTTCGGGAAAATTCGAGCGGTCATTAATGAAATTCCAATATATCAAAAGCCTCTTCTATGGCACTGGGAAATTTGTTTTATTTTCTAACGAAAGAGTGACGATGATTAGAAAGAGGAGGGAGAAAATCAGAGGAAAGGTCGCAAAAAGCCGAAAAGGAAAACGAAATTTGTCGATGCCGAATATCGACAGTCGGTTATCGCTTGCGGGCTCGTAAAAAAAGAAAAAAAAAGAAAGAAAGGTTGGTTATCGATTTCTCATAAATCGAAACGGACGAGCCTGCCTGTCTATATACCAGATAGGATATACATAACTATATCTCTCTCATACGAGTGCGTGTCCGAGATTTGTCGCTGAAATTCGTGGTATTTTCATCTCTAAAACCTCGAATTGCAGGAATCGCGAAAACGAACAAAAAATGATAGGATGCATAAATATAGGGGGGAAACATATATTTGTATAAGTATAATCCGCGTAATAACAAAATCGGATGAAAAAAAGGTCGGCAAAATTGCTCGGCGGTGAGTATAATCGGGCTTATCGCCTTGTTTATTTTTTAAATCGTTATGGCTTGGACCTGTCCCCGAAAGTACCCTTTGCCATGGCACAAACAATTTGTGAAATTCGATAAAAAAATAATAATAGAAATAATAATAGAAATAATAATAGAAATAATAATAGAAATAATAATAGAAGTAATAATAGAAATGATAAAAGAAATAATAATAGAAATAATAAAAAAATAGTAATAGAAAAATAATAATAGAAATTCAAAAATGTCTCTCTTAAATTAACGAACACCAACATTTGCCGTCAAAGTGAAGTTAATTGGTACCTGCCATAGTAAATTTCATTAAAGTATGTCACAAGCGTATATTTATTATTTTTTATTTTAGCAATTTTTCTTACTTCGGTGGTTCTTTTTTTTCGGAGCGTATGCTTCAAAAAATGAATTATGAATTTTTGTATAAAAAAAATTATTGAAGTTATGTAGAAAAATATTAAAAAAGTAACAAGAAATATTGTGAATAGTAATATTTGATATAAAATTAGAGGTAATTATTATATTTCTATGAGTATCCACTATTTTTCCAGTAGACTTCATTATTTTGACGATTTCTTTTTTGTTAGTAACCATTTTGAAAAATTAAAGTTTGAAATTCTTTTATAAAAATAATAATAAAGTGCTTATGATAAATACTATGAAAGTTGTGTAACTAAAATTTTAAAAATCACAAGTAAAATATCGAAAATTCGAAATTTACTTTACAAAAATAATATGTGATATAATAAATAGTAATATTTAACATAAAATTAGAGTTAATTATTAACTTTTTACGAATATCCACTATTTTTGCAGTAAATTTCATTGTTCTGATGTTTCCCTTTTATTAGAAATCATTTTGAAAAATTAAAGTTTGAAATTCTTTTATAAAAATAAGAAAAATGTGCTTATGACAAATAATATTGAGGATATTTAACAAAAATAGTATAAAAAAGAACGAGAGCTAACGGTTACCATAAAATTAGAATCTTTAGGAGGAATATATTTTTTTACATATATTTTTATGATCAAAATCCGAGTTTTAACAAAATCCTACTTCTTTTCCCCAAAAGTACCAAAATTTACATAATTCTTCTTTTCCCCGAAAATTACATAATTTACAAAACTAAAAGATTCACGAATTAAAAATTTTTATAAAAAGTAAAATAATAAAATCGCGCTTATGACAAATCATATTAAAATTACCCACGAAAAAAAAATTAAAAATACAAGGAAAACTCGAAAATTCAAAAATATTCTCCACAAAAATAATTTCTAAAATAATAAACCCTAACGTTCACCAGAAAATCACAATTTATTATAAACTTTCCGTAAGTCTCCATTATTTTCCTAGACAATTTAATTGTTTTACGTCACGAGCGTATTTACGTGTATCATTTTGTTTGCAGCATTTTTCATTATTTCGGCGATTTCTTTATCTTTTTTTTTTTGCCCGATGCAGTTGGATTGGAAATACCGAATCGAGGTAAAAGTTGATTCGGGAGTACGTCATCGTGAGACCTTTCGAACGTCCCGGAAGTCGAGGAGGGAGGAAAAACGAGGAGGTAGGTAAAGTTTAATCGAATGTACGTGTTCTTCTGGAATCCAGAATTTCCACGGTACTTCTTACAGTTTGTTTCACTTGCCCGGCATAGTGGGAAACATCGCATTGGAGGAGGAAGGCAAAGAGGAGACAGCAGCATCAGCGATGTATAGTTTCTTCTTCTCCACTCGAATCCTTCCCTCGCTGCAAGTGAGTTCGAAGTACCTATATCGTCCTCGTTTTCTCATACGATACAATCCTTATCCTCGTCCTTGTCCTTTTTCCTCGCCGTGGAGGTAAGAACGTGGAGAAAGAAAGGGAACTTTAATCGAATCCAATCCCCGGTTCTCTTTTCTCAAATGTCTCTCTTTGAACGGAACTTGGATCCATTTTCCCTTGTTTACACTATCTCCTCTTCCGCTGCGAGCCCGCACAGGGGCCTTCTGATACTCCCGATGATGGAAATAATTATTTTCACGCCCCCCCCCTCTCGTTTTTTAATCAAAATTGTGATTTAATTTTATCTCAGACTTTTATTCATGGGATACATGGGAATTTTTCTCCAATTGAGTGAAAAGGGAAACCACGTGATTTTGGGTAATTATTTGAAGGATGAATCTTTTGGAAAAGGAAGAAGGATTTTTAGAAATTGTTGAGTCACGAAAGGACTTTAAATACGAATATATTTAGCTAATGGATATATGGGAAATTTTTTCTAATTGAGTGAAATGGGAAATCATGTGATTTTGGGTAATTATTTGAAGGATGATATTTTTGGAAGAGGAAGAAGGATTTTTAGAAATTTTTGAGTCACGAAAGGACTTTAATTACGAATATATTTAGCTAAGGGATATATGGGAAATTTTTTCTAATTGAGTGAAATGGGAAATCATGTGATTTTGGGTAATTATTTGAAGGATGATACTTTTGGAAGAGGGAGAAGGATTTTTAGAAATTTTTGTGTCTCGAAAGGACCTTAAATACGAATATATTTGGCTAAGGAATACATGGGAAATTTTCTCTGATTGAGTGACATGGGAAATCATGTGATTTTGGGTAATTATTTGAAGGATGAATCTTTTGGAAGTGGAAGAAGGATTTTTAGAAATTTTTGAGCCTCGAAAGGACCTTAAATACGAATATATTTGGCTAAGGAATACATGGGAAATTTTCTCTAATTGATTGAAAAGGGAAATCATGTGATTTTGGCTAATTATTTGAAGGACGATACTTTTGGAAGTGGAAGAAGGATTTTTAGAAATTTTTGAATTTTTTGTCTAATTTTTAAATTAATACCTCTTGTGTTGGTGCATAATTAACGACGATTATTTTGCATGACACGCGTCAAAATAATCGTCGTTAATTCTGCACCAGCCTAATATTTAACAAATTCCTATAAAAAGTAATATTAAAAAAAATAATTTATCTTATTAATTTACACGGTAATCAGCCCTCAATTTTCAAAACACATATTTCAAAGTATTATAATTACTTTTCAATTTCCAAGATCGTGCAATTTTCCCGAGAACTACCCCAAACCGAAAGGGGACGGAAATTTTCCAATTTCCGTAATTACGGTAATCCGCAAAACGATTGAAAAAAAAAATGGAGGAGAATAATTTGCCCATATTTGATATGTACCTGTATTCATGGAAAATGTTAAGTACGGCGACACTGGGTTATTTCCTAAACGTCCCTTTTTTTGTATTCAACGGAGTGAAATATAACGTGCGAAAAATACGCCGGCGAATAATAAAAAGTCCAACCATGCACGCGAACTGTTGAATTATAATTTCCTTTTGAATAATACATTGTAGCGAAACATTTAATGGCTAAGCCGGGCAAATTGCCTTTTTAGGCTTTTCTCCGCGTGATATTTATTTTATGTCCTTTTTCGCTCGCCGAGGAACCTAAGTATGGGAGCTTTGGCTTCCATAAAAAAAAAAACAAGCTCGGATCCAATCTCTGTATTTAAGGTATTTCCTTCTGGGTATTTATTTAATTCAGCAATTTTTCCAGAAAATTGGGCAATACGTATATTTTTGGGATCTGCTTCTATGTGGAAGGTTCAACTCGAAGTTTTGCAGCAGCAATTTCGTAAATTACTATTATTGTTATTTTATTTTATCCTTTCGGGGTTGTTCATTTCATAGAATGTAAAATTAATGAATTATGAATTTTATTATATTCCCTATCAATTATTATAATGACAAATCTTTAATAGACTGTAATTTTTGTTGATATTATTATTATTATTATTATTATTATTATTATTATTATTATTATTATTATTATTATTATTATTATTATTATTATTATTATTATTATTATTATTATTATTATTATTATTATTTATTTTCACCATTTATTTCACAAAGTACAAAATTTAAAAATGATTAATTCTGTAATTTCTCTGATAAATTATGTAATATCTAATTTGTAATTAAATATTATTATTAGTGGTGGGATTGTTTGTCTTTTTATAATTGCGTTCATTATTTTGCAAATTACAAAATTTATAAATTCGAATTTTCACCAAATCCCCTATTTAAATATAATAGCAACTTTCCAACAGACTATAATTGTTAATAAAATTATTACTATTTATTTGATCCATTTCAGTTACACCTAATTCTCTTTTTACACGAATTTTTTTTACACGAATTTGATTTAACACGAGTTAAAAATAAAAAAAGTTTCTCTTTTTACACGAATTGTTTTGTTTTAGCACGATTTTTAATATTCTATGAATTTTTCTTGAATCTCATAGAGCAAATATTTCTTATGTTTATATTATTTTAACTTTTTTTATATTCATGAATTTCAGATATTATTTTCTTTTTCTCAAAGTATAATTTACTTTTTATAATATATTTAATGACTTAAAATGTGTAAGCACGAAATAAATTAATTGAATTCTAACAAGAATTTTTTAATATTGTTTACACCTAATTCTCTTTTTACACGAATTTTTTTGGGAAAGTATCCATCGTGTAAAAAGAGAATTAGGTGTACATGTTTCGCAAAATAAGAAATTTGTATAACCACGAATTCTATCATATTTGTTATAAATTATAATAGCAAATTTTTCATTAATCATTATTATCGTTGATGTTATTATTTCTTTTGTTTAATTTGCATTACTTATTTTGCAAAATACAAAATTGGTAAATCAAGAATCCTATCAATTACAATTACAAATATTCGACAGACCGTCGTTATTATAATTGATATTATCATTTCTGTAATTATACTTTAATTATTTATTTAAGAGAGTGTAAAATTTATAAACCTTCAGTTCCATCACAATTCCTTACCAATGATCATTCCACAAATGTGGAATTGATGAATTATGAATTTTATTATATTCCCTATCAATTATTATAATGACAAATCTTTTATAGACTGTAATTGTTGTTGATATTATTATTATTATTATTATTATTATTATTATTATTATTATTATTATTATTATTATCATTATCATTATCATTATCATTATCATTATCATTATCATTATCATTATCATTATCATTATCATTATCATTATCATTATCATTATCATTATCATTATCATTATCATTATCATTATCATTATCATTATCATTATCATTATCATTATCATTATCATTATCATTATCATTATCATTATCATTATCATTATCATTATCATTATCATTATCATTATCATTATCATTATCATTATCATTATCATTATCATTATCATTATCATTATCATTATCATTATCATTATCATTATCATTATCATTATCATTATCATTATCATCATCATCATCATCATCATCATCATCATCATTATTACTATTATTATTTATTTTATTTTCATTATTTATTTCACAAAGTACAAAATAAAAAAATTATGAATTCTGTAATTTTTTTTATAAATTATGCAATATCTAATTTGTAATTAAATAATTTTATTAGTGGCGGGATTGTTTTTCTTCTTATAATTGCGTTAATTATTTTGCAAATTACAAAATTTGTAAATTCGAGTTTTCACCAAATCCCCTATTTAAATATAATAGCAACTTTCCAACACACTATAATTGTCAATAAAATTATTACTATTTATATGATCCATTTCAGTTACATATTTCGCAAAATAAGAAATTTGTATAACCACGAATTCTATCATATTTGTTATAAATTATAATAGCAAATTTTCCATTAATCATTATTATCGTTGATGTTATTATTTCTATTGTTTAATTTGCATTATTTATTTTGCAAAATACAAAATTGATAAATCAAGAATCCTATCAATTACAATTATACAAATATTCGACAGACCCTTATTATTATAATTGAAATTACCATTTCTGTAATTGTATTTCAATTATTTATTCAACAGAGTGCAAAATTTATGAACCTTCAGTTCCATCAGAATTCCTTACCAATCATCATTCCACAAACCCGTGGGACAAAAACTGGAAAATGAGTTTCACTCGCGATTCGGCAAAATATAAATTTCTGAAACGCACGTCAAATTTTCCGTCTACGCTCACGCGCGTTCCCTCGGACGTACGCACATGTGACATCCGCGCATTCGTTCCCTTCAAGTTATTATTCTACGTCATATGAATGTTTCGAGAGACTGTGACAAGGGTTTATTTGTCCGATGATTATTATGTGTCCATGTAAATCATCCCCTTCCACTTTCATCCTCATTTTATGCAACAAAACACAAACACGTTGCAACAAAATTGTGTACAGAGTAAAGCATAACACGATGCAGCTTGATTATATCCTCATCTTTTTACTCGTTTCAACACCCACATATATGGCACGTGTGTATGTGTATGTGTGTGTGTATGCGTGCGCGCGCGTGTGTGTGTGTACATAATATGCGTGTACACTAAGAAAATTATATATGAAAAAGAGAAGGAACGAGAGGACGAGGGTGGGAGAGGGAGAGGGACTAATGGGAAAAGCAGCACGGCAGACTTTTTGCAGGTAGATTAAAATATGCAAATAACCAACCCCGGATAGAAATAGCAGAGTATACGAATAAGGGATGGTATAGGATCCGGAGTCGAGTTTTCTGGCTGGAAACATATACTTTCGAGTTACAGTGACATCTACGCGAGGGTTGGCGAAAGAAACGGAAAGAGAGAGAGAGAGAGAAAGAGAAAGAGAGAGGGGCGGGGGGGGGGGGGGGTGAAAAAACTTCGGGGAAAGAATTTGAAGAAATACGAAATGAAAATGTAAAGGATGAATGGTATTAAGAATTGCAATTTGCATTTCAACCCCTTGAACAAGGGGTAGTCCGAAAAAAATGGGGTTGATCTGCACCGAATGTTTCTGTGTATTTTCAAAATTGAGTTTCGAGCATGAAATTACTGAAAATAAAGTTGAATGGGAATTTTTCCAAATTTTGGTAAATTTTGTATGTAAAATGTATTATAGATAAGTGGGTATACATAAAAAAAAATGTATGAGGGCCAGGGAAATTGGAATTACAATAAATGGGCCGTTTATTTTGAAAGTGGCCCAAGTGCAATTGTGAGTTTTTGTGTTTTGTAACTGTAGTAACGTGTGCCGCTTGAAGTTAGGCGTCGTAAAAAATATTTTGAAGAAAATTTAAAGAAAACTGGACTTAGGTCACTTTCAAAATAAACGACTGAATTATTGTTAAAGTTATTGTTATTATTTTGTCTCTAAAAATGTCTAATTGTAAGAATTGAATTCGATAGATTTTGATATTTTTATAAAGGAATTTAAAAGTAAATTGATTGTAATTATTAAGGAAGTTATAGTTTATGTAAATATTGCAATACGTAGATTTTACAAATATAGAAGAAATCAAAATGCGTGAAAATGATTTATTTTAGGAGAAAAGTATTGGAAATTAATTGATTTAGATATTATTGTATATATATTTTAGTTTTTTATTGTACAATGTGCGAAATTTGTAAAATTAGAAATTTCGTATGAATTATAATAGCATATCCTTGGTGGACTATTATTATTGTTGATTTTTTTTAAATTTTATTTTAATTATTTATTATAGAAAGTCGAAATTCATAATTTATGGATTTCATGGTGATTTCTAGTAATTATGATAGCAAATTTTCTTATAGAATATTTTTATTGTTGTTGATATTATTAGCATCCGTTTTATTCTGTTTCAGTTATTATATTTATAAATTTATAAATTATCAAATTATGAAGTTATAGAAAATTTACGGATTATAAATTCTATCATATTCCTTGTACATTTTTTAACAGGAAATTTTTATTAGAATATTATTTTTATTAATATTATTATGAGTATCTCATTAATTTATTCTTTTTGAGTTTCCTATTTTGCAGACTACAAAACTCATAAATTATCAATACCATCATATTCCCTATTAATTATAATAAGCAATTTTATTGCAAGATAAAAGAAATTCTAGTGCTCTGTGATCAGTCTGAACGTAAGTGTGATTTCCAAGAAGGAAAATCCTCCATTTTAATAAACAATGAATAATTGCTAATAATTCTTTTTCGGTTGTTGAATAATTTTTTTCACGATCTTTAAAGGTTCGACTTGTAAAACCTATAGTTTTTTTATTTCCCAGTTTATCTTTCTGAAATAAGTGACCACCTATCCCGAAATTAGAAGCATCAGCTTCTAAATAAAAAGGTTTTGAGGAATCGGGATTATGTAATAATTTACAGTTAACTAGCGAGTTTTTTAATTCATTAAACGCTAGTTGATGATCCGATGTCCAGTGAAATTTTATATCTTTTTTAAGTAATTTTTGTAAAGGATTAGCAAATTTTGCAAAATCAGGAATAAATTTTCTCTCCCAATTACAAAGACCTAGAAAAGACTGTAATTGTTTTTTGGTTTTTGGTGCTTCAAATGCTTGAATTGCCTTTTTAGATTCCTCGGTCATTTCTATGCCTAATTCCGAAAAATTATGACCTAAAAAACGCAAATTCTTGAAGCAGAATTTGGATTTTCCCAGATTGAGAGTCATTCCGGCAAGCTGTAATTTTGATAATACTATATTGACATGTTCCAAATGTTGTTCCCAAGTAGGTGAAACAATTAATATATCATCCAGATAATTAACACAAAAGGATCTCACATCATTGCCTAAAACACGATCTAACGCGCGAGAAAATGAAGCCACTGCTGTACAAAGACCGAATGGAAGTCTTTTGAAAACATAACTTCTATTGTTATGTAAAAACCCAGTGAATTGTTTAGAGTCTTCTGCTAAAGGAATTTGCCAATATGCTGAAGATAAGTCTAAACTTGTAAAAAATTTTCCCTCTGTTAAACAAATAAGTATTTCATCTAAAAGAGGGGGTTTTTCAAAATCCTTTTTTGTTCTAGAATTAAGAAATCTTGCATCCATACAAAGTCGAATCTCTCCATTAGGTTTCTTAATGCTAAGTAAAGGATTAATATATTGTGTTGGTGCGCGTTCAATGATGTCCATTTCTTCCATCTCCTTTATTAGTTGATCGACTTTTGGTCGATGTGCAAAAGGTATTGGAAATTGGCGTTTAAAAAATGGATCACAATTGTTTAACTCAATTACATGTTCGTAACAAGATATTAAACCTGGTTTCTTGTTAAATATTCGATGGTATCGTTGGATTAATGTAATTAATTGATCTCTTTCTATCAAAGTCAAAAAATCTCCGCATTTAATTAAATCAATTGGGATTTCTTTAGTAGTTTCGATCTGTGATTTCAGTTCTTGGTTCTTTTCAAACTCTGATATTAATTGAATATTTTCATCTGAAATTACATTATTCATTGGAGACATAAAAAAGTTCTCTTCCAACTGCTTATCGGATTTTATAGGTACAAATCTTCCATCTGCAAAATTTAACTCTCTTATTTCATTTGAAGTACCGAGAGAATTATTTGATTGCTTACAATCTGAAAACAATATCTCATCATTAGGTTTAGAAAATAACCAAGAAATATCGAAAATAGGATCTTCACTTTCGGGTATCTTCAATTTTTCTAGAGTGAATTGAAATGATGCAGTAAAATCTATATATCGACCTGTTTTAGAAGTTTCCGGTTCTTCATTATTAAATAATACCTTTTTTGTTTTGAAGAACGTTTTAACTTTTGATATTATTTTCTTTAAAAAAGGTTTGTTTGATACTTTTTTAACGCTCCCCGCCGAAATAGAGTTAGAGGTTATCATATGGCAGTCCGATTTCATTTCAACTTCTCGCATACTATAAGGTACCTCAAGACATTTTCCAAATATAAATAGTTGTTTCTTCGGAAAATGTGCTTGACAATGTTTAGTAAACCAGTCCATACCTAAAATAAGAGATTTTGCAAGGTGAGGAACGATTAGTAAATTAGCTGTGAAGGCTTGCTTTTGGATTACTATATCTACAAAAATTTGTGACGTTTTAACTTTCTTTCGATGTCCTAAAGCTGTAAGAATCTCCAACCCCTTAAAGGGTAATTCTTCAATGGAAATATCTGTATTTTTTTTTAATTGTTCGTAAGCTTCTAGAGAAATGCAAGAAATATTCGAACCCGTATCTATTAGAGCTTCAAGATTCGTGGTATGAATCTGAACTGAAACCATAGGGGACTTTAATATGTTTTCGGTTGTTTTAGAAGAATTTTCAGGTTCCTCAAGTAAGTTATTAGATAGGGAATCTAATTGTAGTAAAAATCTCTCCTTTGGAACCCATACAAGAAGAGATTCTTTTAGTTTTCCTGTAGTAAAACTCCCTCTTCTTCATCATCATTTTCTTTTTTGGTAATAACAGCGTTTACATTTTTATTTTCCCAGGTAGATTTATTAGCGTTAGATTGTAAAGTTCTAGTGCTGAAATCTCGATTTTGTGAGAAACCTTTTTTTTTAAATTGAGGGTAGGAATTTTGATTGTCAGTTCGAGCTTCCGCTGATAAGAATGGTTTGTCGGTAGCATTGATACCCCAATTCTTATATTTTACATTTTTGTTTAACGCTCCGTCTATTCGTGCGAGTACATCTAAGAGTTCGTTTTCGTTAGAAAACTTAGAATTAACTAGGGCCAGATTAATATGTTCTTCAAATTTTCCCGATATAATTTTAGAGATTTGAGAGAAAGGAAGTGATGGCTCAACATATTTTACCGACATTAAAAGGTCGGTAACAAATTCAACTATATTTTTTCCAGAGGAACGTTGATACTTAGCTTGTAAAAAATTCATTAAATTAGTCTGTTGTCGTTCATCTCCCCAAAAATGTTTGAGAAAGTTAATTTTGAAAACCTCAAAAGAGTTGAATGTGAGAGTACTAGCCCACAAGTCTGCTCCTTCCTTTAATTTCGTCTTAATAATTTTTAATTTAAAGGGATCTGGAAGGGTCTGCCAATACTCATCACTTTCAAAATTATCCAAAAATTTACATGGATGAATTTTACTTGTAGACCCATAATAAAAAGGAAATGTGCCTTTATCCCTAAAATATTTGGCTATCTTAACAAAATCTAATGAATTAGTTTCTGGAATGGTAATTGTAGTCGGCTGATTCATTTGTCGTAAAATTTCGGTTAATTGCAATTGTGTCTGTGTTATTTGCGTGAGACATGAAGCTAAGGATGCATTATCTCCAACTTCTTCGGTCGGCAGAGCAACGTCAGTTGGTCTTCTAACAGACGGTAGAGTTCGGGAGTTCCTCGGAATGGCTCCCGAAGAAGAATATCCAGGAGTTATAGAAGTCGGGCCTTGTACATTACCAATATCTGGTACAGCAGATGTAGTTTCCAAAGGTGACAGGTTTTCCCTAGTCCCAGAAGATATTATATTAGGAGATGGAACCCTGGTCCTTGAAGTTCTGGAAATTATAGCTTCTCTTCCCAACTCTTCTTCAAGTTGTACTTCCGTTGATAAAATTGGAGGCTGATTGGTTATTTTTCGAGGTCGTCCTCGTCGTGGAGTTTGAGTGATCATCTCCGTTGTTCAGTAGTTTTCAAATGTGGTTTGTAAAAATATATATATGTATATTTCTTTTAAAAATTCGTAGACGTCTTTCCCGACGTCCTGTCACGGTCGCCACTTGTAATAGTTTTACTATTATCTTAAATACCTTGAAATCTTTATATTATTATAGTTTTATCTTCTTTATTGAAATAAGAGATAAACGTTGAATTAATTGATCCGTCGATCTCGACGTCCTTTTATTCATTGAATTAATACAATTCTCTTCTTCTTTTCTTTTTTAACAACATTCCCGGTGCTTAGCAACTATTCAAGCTTCTTCTCTTTAAGTTCTTACTTTTGTTTATACAAGAGTAGTCATATTCACCCCGATACATAATATACTATAATTATTGTTGTATACTATATACTATTACTATTACTTTTGTTCTATTTCAGTTACTTATTTTACAAAATACGAATTCTCTATAATCACGAATTGTATCAGATTTCCTATAAATTATAATAACAAATGTTGAATTAATTGTTATTCTCGTTGGTGTTAATAATTTCCTTTTTTTTATTCGTGTTACTTATTTTGCACAATACAAAATTTATAAATTACGAATTCCATCATATTCCCTATTAATTATAATAAGCAATTTTATTTAATATACTATAATTATTGTTGTATATACTATTACTATTACTTTTGTTCCATTTCAGTTACTTATTTTACAAAATACGAATTCTCTATAATCACGAATTGTATCAGATTTCCTATAAATTATAATAACAAATGTTGAATTAATTGTTATTCTCGTTGGTGTTAATAATTTCCTTTTTTTTATTCGTGTTACATATTTTGCACAATACATAATTTATAAATTACGAATTGTATCAGATTTCTTATATTGGGTTGGCAAATAAATTATAATAGCAAATGTTTAATTAATTATTATTCTTATTGGCGTTATTAATTTTCTTTTTTTATTCGTGTTGTGTATTTTGCATAGTACAAAATTGATAAATAACTAAATTATTTATAAAATTTACAAATTATTTAATATAATACGACTATTGTTGTAAATACTATTACTTTTATTCTATTTCAGTTACTTATTTTACAAAATACGAATTCTCTATAACCACGAATTATATCAGATTTCCTATAAATTACAATAACAAATGTCGAATTAATTATTATTCTCGTTGGTGTTATTAATTTTCTTTTTTTTTTTATTCGTGTCACTTATTTTGCACAGTATAAAATCCATAAACCACGAATTCCATGACATTTGTTATCGATTATGATGGCAAATTTCTATTAGGGCTATTTAGGGCTCAACTAATGTAAGTAACACATATCGATCGTGGGATTCGGACGTACAATGGAGATCCGCCCCTCTGATACCCGGCAGTGGCTCTAAAATAATTAGAATTTCCACAATGAATAGATATTTTCACAGCTGTGTTTCGGCATAACATACCTATGTATGAACAATTACGGACCTTACCACTGGCGTTGGTACTACATATTTGCTTCTACTACCACTCGCTATCGTTTCTCAACTACCCACGTACCTTCTGTTACGTACCTATACTACTGCTGATGCTCATATGTAGAATCATGTCGGAAGTGCAGAGAATAAAGCGAAGATAGAGACGGAGGTGAAGAGGAATATATATGTATATATATATTTATATATGTATGTATGTATGTATGTATGTATGTATGTATGTATGTATGCGCGTGCCTCTGTGTGTGTGTGTGTGTGTGTGTGTGTGTGTGTGTGTGTGTGTAAGGTGGATAGGTATGTGGTTTTCCACCACGTACCCCACCCAACACGTGTACCGTGAATGTAATTACAGCTTAAAGCGAAGTTTCCGTCATAAGCGATCCTTCGCGGTTGAGGTAGTATAGTGGTAGTACAGTAGTAACTGTAGTAGCGCAGTAATAGTAGTAACGGTAACAAGGGTATTATGGTATTTGTATGTAGTAGTAATGGAAGGTTTGCATTAATTAGCGCGTAACAAAATTAATACGTTACTAGTCTACCTCTCGCTCCACCCCCACCTCTGTACCGCTTCAATAATATCATTACTTATTCATTTATCATTCCTCAAATCGCATCAATCTATCTTTATTATACGAATTCATTCTACTTCGTGCTACCGGATCCTTCGAAGCCTGTCACGAGGCAATTGTTACCGAAAGTCGTGATACCGGCGGATTCTAACATTGACAATGGCAAGTCTCGAATATTGTTTTGGAAGGTAACAATATTTATTTCGATTTTTGCAATTTGTAATTAGTGGGGCGGTAGTAGTTTAAAAAAAATCGCGAAATAGTTAATAATTAGTAGTTTTTAAAAAATTTCTGGCGATTATTTGATTTTTTTCTATTTTTTTTCCTTTTTATTATAAACTAGCTGATGTATCTCTATTTTGCCCCATGGGCATAAATAAATAAATAAATAAATGAAAATAAATAAATGATCCCACGCTTCTGAAGGAAGAAGAGGAAGGAAAATAAAAATGGCTGCAGTTGGAGAATTTTGTATTTTGTTATAAATTTAATTTTTAATTAAATTTACAATTAATTTTTAATTTTTTTTTGTTACAAATTTTTTACTATTTTTTTAGAAGCATTAAACCGGTGATATTTTCTTCTTTCAGATCTTAAAAATCGTGAAATTGATGAAATCTAAATTTACAATTAGTAAATTGGAAATTGGAAAAATGGTGACGTCATCAACGATAATGTTCTCGAAGATAAAATTTAATTTTTTAATTTTTATATTACTATAATCAGTATGAAACTCATAAAAGATTTCAAGATAAAATTTGGAAAGACAGTTTTTTTTTTATTTTAAGGATTATTTTATTTCTTTGACTTTCTTATTATTATTACCATAATTTTCTGAAAAAAAGCGAATTATACACAGGTATAGAATTTTTTGAAAATTTTGTACTTATTTAAAAATATTTGGAAATTTCGGTAGAAATAAAGGAAAAATATTTTTTGAACCCTAGAATCATCAATTTCTAAGTACTGCTAATTATAATTTCGAAAGATTGTGACGTCATTGACAAGATTAAATGAAAATTCACAAAGATTGAAATAAAGACGTTTCTGAAGTAATCTTATAAAAGTTTTGTTACTAATTCTATTGGAAAACACATACAAAATTTCTCTTTTTTCAAAATAATGACGTCACTGATAACATTCTAATTAAAATTATCATTAAATTTTGTTTTCTCACAAACAGTGAGAAAACCATTCAAAAAATAATTTGATCTAAAATCTGAAAAACAAGAATCAATAAAAAATTCAAAACAAACTAAAACAAGGTTTTTGTTTAAATAATCTTATTAATAATTTATTACCAGTTTTGCTGAAAAACAAAAAATTCCACAAAAATTTCCTTCCTCCAAGATAATGACGTAACTCAAAAAATTCTCACTAATTGTAAAATTACTATTTAATTTCATCTCTTCACCATCAATGACAATATCATTAAAAAAAATAAATAATTCGACTTAAAACTTAAAACTCAAGATTGTTTAAAAATTCGAGACGGACTGAAACGATGTTTTTCAAATATTCTTATTACCGCCATAATTTGTTGTACGTATTTTATTTGGAAACAAAAGTCCTCAGAAAAATGTCGCCAAAAGAAACCGCGATGAGAAAGGAATTAAACTAAAAAACAGCTAAAGCGTGTTCTTCTCCCGCGGAGGAGAAGCAAGTTTGCGTGAATTCGCGCTACTTTTTGTTTCCCCGTTGCATTTGCATCTCTTTACGCAGCCCCGGCATCCGATAAAGAGATGATTCCGCACAAAGAGATCGTTTTGGCGCACCGCTCGTTCGCGTAGAAACGGGCGGAGGGTAATGGCTACTATCAGCTCGCAAACCCCGAGTAATTTTTCTGAAAGTTGCGTCCGTCCGCCAGTTTGAATAATTTTCCATAAAAGGTACCTACTCATGATTCATGCACATACCTATGATTTAATATTTTGCGCGATATGATTAATCGTTGACAAGGATCGCAAGATGGTAAACGCCGGCTTTTATGAGGCTACGTGTCTGTGTGCGGGTGTGTGTGTGTGGATGTGTGTGGATGTGTGTGTGGATGGGTGTGGGTGTGGGTGTGTGTGGGTGTGGGTGTGTGTGTGTGTGTGCGTGTTCATTAAATATTCGTTTAACCTGCATGTATAGGTACCTATAGGCAACCGGTTACCGCATGATACATACATACACCTGCAAAGTGCATGCCTAGGTACGCACATACACCGGGAAGCTCGCATCTACGTTTCGGAAGCACAGCTAAGCCAGGCTAAAGGTTCGTGAAGAGCTAAGAGAGAGTTTCCAACAGGGATTTCCACGACGGAAGCCAATGTTATTTCCGTAAATTACACCCCCCCCCCCCCCTCTCTCTCTCTCTCTCTCTCTCTCTTGTCTTTTAACCGAACGCTTTACCCACCGGTTTCCTGCATACCCTTTTATGTGAAATACGTTGGCAATTAATGGTTACCGTTCAATCGCTTACACGCTCGCACCCGCGATTGGAATTTGTCCTATATGCAAAGTCCTTTTTCTGACAATATGTTCAATCTTCCCACGTGAAATGGACCGAGCGATGCTTCTCTTTTTTTTTGTTAAAAAAAAGAAAGGAAAAAAAAGAAGTAGAAAGGGATGCGATTCAATAAATAGTAGGTACACATAGGTAGGTAACTGAAATTAAACGAGCGCTAGGTGGAGATGGTAAGTTAGTAAATATTGAAAAGAATTTTTATTCCTTATTTCAAAAATGCAAGCATTTTTGGACGTGGAACAGAAGAAGCGCGATTGCGCCGCTCGGTACTCGAACGGTTAAAATTCTGTGATTATTTTAAATATTTTTTGGGAAAAAAAATTCAAAAATAGTAGAAAGTGTTGTGATTCAATAAATATTCTTACACATAGGTAACTAAAATTAACCCTTAATGGTCACACGTTCTAAAAATAACGTATTGGTCACACGGGGTCAGAATGACCCCAGCCATTTTTAAACAATTACCACGTTGCCAATATCATTCCGAGCGACTCATAAAAATTCAGGATATTAGTTTGAACCTTTTAGAATGAGAATATCATCGCAAAAAATTTTTATCAAATTTTCAAAATGACGAAAAAAAATCAGGAAGCAGGCAATCCGTAAAAAATACCATTTTTTACCAACAAAATCATAACTCTGGCAATTTTTAAGATTTTTTCATAAAATTTTTGGGTGATATGCTTGAGATATCGGAGTGTATAAAAAAAATAACTTCAAAGTGGGCGCTTCAAAAAAGGTATTTATTTTGACATTTGAAGATGGTTTTCCCGACGTTAATCTTATCTTACAAAGGAAATCCCAAAGCACTATTAGAGGGAAGGCTAGACCAATCGGGCGCCAATAATTTATAGTAATTCTAGTTAAAGTTTCGGTTGGGGTCATTTTGACCCCGGATGACCATTAAGGGTTAAATCAGTGCTAGGTGGAGATGGTAAGTTACTAAATATTGAAAATATTAAAAATTTGTTAATATTTATTTTATTATTATTTAAAATTGTTTGATTATTTTAAATACTTTTTTGAAAACAAAAATTCAAAAGCAGTAGAAAGGGTTGTCATTCAATAAATATTCTTACACATAGGTAACTGAAATTAAATCAGTGCTAGGTGGGGATGATAAGTTACTAAATATTGAAAATATTGAAAATTTGTTAATATTTATTTTATTATTATTTAAAATTGTTTGATTATTTTAAATACTTTTTTGAAAACAAAAATTCAAAAGCAGTAGAAAGGGTTGTCATTCAATAAATATTCTTACACATAGGTAACTGAAATTAAATCAGTGCTAGGTGGGGATGATAAGTTACTAAATATTGAAAATATTGAAAATTTGTTAATATTTATTTTATTATTATTTAGAATTGTTTGATTATTTTAAATACTTTTTTGAAAACAAAAATTCAAAAGCAGTAGAAATGGTTGTGATTCGATAAATATTCTTACACATAGGTAGCTAAAATTAAATTAGTGCTAGGTGGAGATGGTAAGTTACTAAATATTGAAAATATTGAAAATTTGTTAATATTTATTTTATTATTATTTAAAATTGTTTGATTATTTTAAATACTTTTTTGGAAAAAGAAATTCAAAAGCAGTAGAAAGGGTTGTGATTCAATAAATATTCTTACACATAGGTAACTAAAATTAAATCAGTGCTAGGTGGAGATGGTAAGTTACTAAATATTGAAAATATTGAAAGTTTTTTAATATTCATTTTATTACTATTTAAAATTGTTTGATTATTTTAAATACTTTTTTGAAAACAAAAATTCAAAAACAGTAGAAAAGGTTGTCATTCAATAAATATTCTTACACATAGATGGCTAATATTAAATTAGTGCTAGGCAGCGATCGTAAATTGCCAAATATTGAAAAAAATGTTTATATATTCTTTCAAATATTTATTTTACTATTTTTTGAAATTTCTGTATTTTTTTAAAAATATTTTTTCAATATATAAATATTTTCTATTCGAGATTTTTTCCTAAATATGTCATTCGAGCAATAACGTAATTGTTCTTTTTTTAAAACCATAACAATAGTAATAGATTTATTAAAATTAGATTTCTTTTTCAGTTTACGAACCTGGGAAGTTATTGGGTTGCTGCATAATTAATGACGATTATTTTGCATAAATATCTATGTAATCAATCGTCATTGATTATGCACCGACCCAATACGCACATATAATACTACTCTGTAATTAATCGTTCGACTAATAGACCGGGAATATAAAAGTACATGTATTGCTGTCTTTATTTTAACCCTTGGTATGGGCATCATGGTCGATATATCGACCATCCAGGTATTTTAAAATAATTTGGTTAACTTTAAAGTACCAAATACTGCATTTTGTTGCATTTTATAATTTTACTTCATTAAGAATATTAATGTTCTTATTTAGGGTGTCATTTTTCTTCATTGTTAGCTAATTTTATTATACGAATAAATTAAGATTGAAAAACAGTGTTTTTTGTTTAACCAAAATTTATAGTTCAAAGGGTTAATAATATTTTGTTTATTTTCTAAAATATTCATTTTTTAACTTGCGTTTCGTTGGACCTTTCTTTAACCGATATTTTTTTTTTTAAATTTACAAAATATTAATTTATTTAAAACTGAAACTGTAATTATTTCCCTTCTCCTTTAAGGGAGAACACCACTGTGACATAGCGTTTTCAAGTGCTTTATTCGGGGTTTTTTTTTTTTTTTTGAGGAATTGGTTTGGTTAAGGGAAAAAAAACTTTTAGGCTATATTGGACACATACTAAGGTATAAAAAACAATTTTTTTTAATTCATAAAAAAAACCAAAATGGCGGCGTGACAGTAACTTGAATATAAGTGATTTTTACTAGAGTTGCTCCACTGCAAGCACTAGAAGTGTCTAAAATTTGTTCGTGGAACAAAAAATGTAATATTTTCATGAAATATATTAGTTTTAGCGTGGAAGTACCTGGGGAAATTAAAAAATTAAAAAAAATAAAAAATAGAAACAAGTTTGAAAAAAAAGTTTCATTTTTTAACAAAAATTTTCGTATAAAAAGTTGAATAACTTTTTAAATTTTCAATAAATAGAAAAAAACTCAGGTACTTCTCTGTGAAATCTATCTAAAAAGCTACAGTTAAAATTTCAAGTCGATTCAACAAAAATTGATTTAGTTCTACTGCTTGCAGATTTCCAAAATACCATTTTGAGATAATCGCGTTTCAAGTTTTCGGTATCAATAACTTCTCAATAAAAACTTCTTTAAAAAATGCTTAAAACACACCTAAAAAAATTTTTTTCGGCTATAAACGAATTTGCATCATATTTTTGAGGGTTTATAGGATTTTTTTAAGTAAAAAAAAAAATCGATTTTTCCAAAATTTCACAGTGGTGTTCTCCCTTAAGGTAAAATATTGTAAATGATTGTAATACATTTTTCTATTGTATTTAATTGTAAGTCTATTAAGTAAGTTTTGAAATTAAAGTTTTCATGCAAATATTTAATTTTAATACGTGAAATTCGACGTAAATATTGCTTTTTATTTTTTTTTAACTATGGCTCACCAAATAAAAAAATCTGAAAAAATTCATGAACAATAGTAATATGAATATGCATTTCCTATTAAAATATGATTATAGTTCCGCGACTCCTTCAATACGAAATGGGCGTTTTTCGAAATTTTTTTACGTTTTTTATTTTTTACGACGTCAATTTTGGGTTAAAAAAATTTGTAAAAAATTTTGTAATATGTGACTCCGTAATCAAAATGTCTCTGATTTTTTTCAGAATTTTTCTCACGATAGCATGGGCCAAATTGGGCAAAAACAAGATTTTCGAATTTTGGCCATTACTGGCCCCCAGACTGAGATACAGAGCTGAAATTTGGCAGGAACCAATCTTTTTCGAAAAGCTATCGAATGACCTTATCGTACATGCAATTTGGTTTAGGGGCGATTTTTAAAAAAATTAGTTAACAAAAAATGATTAAATTCAACTTAGAAAATAATTCGAAATTTAAAATAATAAAAGGTGTCTTTTAACACCTTCGCTAGATGTAGTGTTAAAAATCCTAATTCTTCCTACAATGCATGGAATGTTCTTTCCGGTATATCGAAATTGTGAAATTGTAAATAATTAAATTTATATTAACGTTACTCTGTAACTAATTATGCGACTGATAAACTGCAAATGAAAAAATTACGTTTCTGAAAACTTGTATATTTTCACCACACCTCCTTTGTTTATTTTTAACGAAATAACACAAATTAATGAACGGATATTTATTTTTTATTATTATTACTTAATTAAAAAAAGCATTAAAATCAAAGATTGCAATTTTTATGTAGTAGGGGCGCTAGGGGAACATCACGAATTTGCATCCGGTGGTCGGTAGACTGTTAGACAAATGTTTAGTTAACTAACGTTAAGTTGTTTTTCCGGCTGCACTGCACCGGAACGTTCTACGTGTGGATGATAATTGTTGCTACAGAATCGGTAATGAGCCAATTTTTCGAAAATCGCTTGTGTAGAATTCTAATTAATTTACAGGAAAGTATCACCATACGGGGAAAATGAAATTTACAGATAACAAAATATTTGGCGTACAATAAAAATGAAGTAATCAATATTTTATATTTATTATATATTATTATTTAACATTATTACTTCGAGTGGGTTAGGTAGAAAATTCGTGTGATGCAATTGCATAAAAATTATTAACAATATATTTTCTATCCAAATATTTGTTATTGGCCAATTTTTGGCCCACCCATCGATATGTGCAATACCATGAAATATCTGTCCCATGATAATAGTAGCATTAACAATCTCGTTTAAATATTCAATTGCTATTTTTATTATGGGACAGAGGTGGTGTTATTTTTTTTTATTTTAGGTAATTTGAGCTTTGTCATTAATTAAATCAGGACAATCAATAAAAAATGTGTAAAGTTACAATTGTTACATGTAAAATTAAGTCCTTCCCTTAAATTAACTATATTTTATGGTACAAAGTGCCATTTAATTCTCTGTTTACTCTTATTGTTGCTAAATATTTTGCAGAAAAAATCGTATCGCATTACCTGATAAAATGGATATCGAGGTAGAAATTCGTATCGGCTCAGTATCGGTTTAGTATTGATTCAACAGTGGTTCAGAAGTGGTTCGATAGTGGTTTCGTACCGGGAGTACTTTGTAACCATAAATGAGTAGAAAATGCCTTTCCAAATCATTTAAAGACAACCGCTGATAATAAATCCGTGGCAACTAAATTGTACAAATATTTCAGAATTTAAACAGAGAGAGAGAGAGAGAGAGAAAGAAAATTTCCAATATTTTCGAAATAATATAATTATGATAATTATAATATAATAATAATATAAATAATATAATATATTGAAATAATATTCGCTTGAATGTTATAAAATCTTTCAAAAATTGTTCTATAAAAAATATATTAACTCGAACATGATATATTTAAAATACGTCACAGGAAATTAATTTAAAAATTTGGAGAAAAAAATTCATACCCAAAAGATATTGGGTTGGTGCATATTTAACGACGATTATCAACTAGATATTCATGCAAAACAATTGACGTTAATTATGCACCAACCCAATATATTTTTTTCATATCAAGAAAATGTCTCGTTAAATTAAAATAAAAAGTATAAATTAAATTTTAATTAACGCCTTTGAGTAAAAATAACTATTTTTTTCGCACTTTCCATAAAAAAAAACATTCTCTTGGATACGTAATAGTTTTCGAAAAAAAGTAATTCCTTTTTTTTAACATACAAAGCATGGTATAAGCATGTACAGGGTGATCCACGCAACGTGTGCACCTTTATAACGTCCAACGCATATTTGGAAGTTGTAAAGGCGCACACGTTGCGTGGACCATCCTGTATATTACCAAACGTTGCAAAAAAAGCAATTTTACAATAAAAAGTATGTATCCGACATATGACAAACTTAAAACATTTTATAAAAAATTGACAATAAATATTTACATAATTAAACTGTACTTTTTTTATATAAAAAAATGTCTCCTCCTTAAATTAAGGCAGTGAATCGTAAATGGCTTTCGTAATTTCATCAATTTTCAGTAGAATTAACGCAATATAATATTTTTAAATAAAGAAAATTTGTTTTGGCACACTTTTCATTAAAAAAAAACATTCCCTTGGATCAGAACATTTTTTTGGAAAAATAATTACTTTTCCCAGCGAACTTTGTGTGGTACCAGTATTTATTCCCACGCTGTTGGTATTTGTGTGAAGAAGGAAAGGATGAATGAAAATTTATTACACTCTTTTTTTGTTGCCAGCAACTGTGGCCCGGGCATAAAACAAAGAAAATACGACCCACAATGAAAGGAACCAAAAGCTTACACTGAAAATACGAAATAATTTCTTCAAACGTATCAAACAAATCGGAACGTAACTCAAACCGAACATTTCAACGTTAGCAAAATCATTAACATAATGAAAAACGTGAACGTGGTAAATTGCAATTACAGAATTAGTCCAAAAATGGCAAAAGGGCTCGTACAAACACACATTCACTCACTTAAGGAAAGAATCCAAAGAGTAAAAAGGGTGAAAGAGAGAAAGAGAGAGAGAGAGGGTGAGGATAAAAGAGAAGGCAAGAAAAAAAATGCAGAGCTCAAAGGATGTCATAATTGCTAGGAGTACGGCCTTACCCCTTTTGCCTTTTGGGTTTGTTTTCCTCCCCATCTCTCTCTTTCTCTTTCACGCGTTCTTTTATGCATTCTTCAAAAACGTTAACACGAACAGTTCACACCGTATACATATTTTCCCTCAAAACCGTGTCCCAGCCCTGGTAGTTGCATTATTTACCACTCGCTTTTCTGTTGAAAGTAAAAAAGGAAACACTCGACTTTCTTATCCTCTACTAACATTTCCTTTTTCTCCTTTCCGCTTTCCTTTGAAAATCCGCAAAGTCTATTAAAACAATGCAAAATGCAGGTATGAAAAAATGCGAGTGTAACGCTTCTTACTTTTTTTTACCTACTTTCATGTAAAAAAAGGGTGTGACTTTGAGGTGTAGGAAATTGCAAAGACATTACGGAATAAGAAAGTGGATGTAACAATAGTAGTAGTAGTAGTAGTAGTAGTAGTAGTAGTAGTAGTAGTAGTACCAGCAACAGTAGTAATAGTAGTAGTAGTAGTAGTAGTAGTAATTGTAGTAGTACCAGCAACAGTAGTAACAATAGTAGTACTAGTAGTAGTACCAGCAACAGTAGTAACAATAGTAATACTAGTAGTAGTACCAGCAACAATAGTAACAATAGCAGTACTAGTAGTAGTACCAGCAACAGTAGTAACAATAGTAGTACTAGTAGTAGTACCAGCAACAGTAGTAACAGTAGTAGTACTAGTAGTAGTACCAGCAACAGTAGTAACAGTAGTAGTAGTATTAGCTGTAGTAGTAATAGTAGTAGTATCAGCTGCAGTAGTAATAGTAGTAGTAGTGTAACAGTAGTAGTAATAGTACTATTAGCAACAGTGGTAATAGTGGTAGTAGTATCAGCAACAGTGGTAATAGTGGTAGTAGTATCAGCAACAGTGGTAATAGTAATAGTAGTATCAGCAACAGTGGTAATAGTAGTAGTAGTATCAGCAACAGTAGTAACGGTAAAAGTATACTACTATTACTAGTGAAAATTCGAATAGTGGTAATAATGGGGGTAGTACCAGTACAAAACTCGAATATGGTTGTCGGTGAGCGACACCGATAATGGTAGTGGTAGTGAGCTATCGTGGGAGGGTTAACAACTTTATATTGTTATGTTGCTCGCTGATGCTACTGGTGGATCTGTGCACGTGTATCATTAATACACATATACATATGTGTGTATACATGTATTTAGGTTCTACTTCTAACGCTGTCTGGTTACTAGACCGGCTACTACCCCTTTTCAACTCGGCCATATACACCTCCCGAGTCCACACACACATGCATAATATACAGCAGTCGGTGCATGTGCCAGATACTGATGCTTGCTCTCCACAGTGTCGGGTCCTTCCACCCTTACGTACGAGACTACACGACGGAGACAGATATTTCGATTCCCGACTATCGCTGTCGCATGGAATCATTGTCACGTATAGGTACGTACTGAAATATTATATGGTCATTGCTGCAACGTTAAGAGGCTATACCAGTGTGACGGCCGAAAATTTACGCGTTCTTTAGGAATTTTTTTAAAGAAAAGTATTCCATGGAATGTTTTCAAACTTTGGGGGGACATTTGCCTATAAATAAACTGTGCAAAATATTTTTTTCGTACCAAAATAATTAAAGGCGTCCAAGTTACGCGCTATCTCGCAAGACGCAAAAAAGAAAAATGCTTCAACTGCTGACATCGTACAGTTCGCTAGGATGCCTGAAGTAAAAAAAAGACGCTCCTAAACTAAAATTCCCTATCCGATGACCCACGATATCCGAGAAATGTTGAAATCTGACAAAATGGCGGAGTTTTTAAAAAAGTTTTCGATTTTTCCTTTAAAAGAATCGTCGTTTTTTCGCTGCCAAAATTACAGTTTTCATCCGATCAAAAATATCGAGTCTCATCGGACAATAAAACATGTCCAGAACACTCGGTTAAAATTTCAAGTCAATCGGATAAGTGGTCTTTGAGTTACAATGTCAGCAAATTTGAAAAACATAGTTTCGAGAAAATCGCGTTTAAAGTTTTTAAGTCTCGATCTTTTCCTGATAAAATATTATTTTACACAGTTTATTTATAGGTAAATACATCCGTAAAGTTTAAAAACATTCCATGAAATACTTTTCTTTAAAAAAAATTCCCAAAAAAACATGTAAATTTTCGGCCGTCACACTGGTACAGCCCCTTAAAGCTTTTGGCCCTGCTCGTACACTTTAACGAATAAGATCGCTGTGAAGAACGAATAACTTTTTTTTTTTTTACGCAATTAAAAGTAATTGAAATATAGTAATTGAAAGTAGTATTGTAGTAATTGAAATATAATTGAAAGACAGTAATTCCTCTCGTTGACGTTAATTTTGTCAAAAAGAATAATTTTGGTGGCATATATTATATATATATATGGGGCATTCCACGCCAAATCGGACGGTTTGTAAAATTTTGATTTTTGATTTCGTCAATTTTTTTTATACTGTTTAGTACCTACCGACAAACCCTTCCTGGTAAATTTTGAGATTTTTTTTATTACCCGTTCAAAAGATATCAAATTTTCAAAAAAATCGCTTTTTTTTAGTCTTTTGCTGATAACTTTTGATTTAACGACTATTGATTGATTTTAAACACCTTTTTGCCATTATAAATTGTAGAAATTATTTAAAAATAATTAGAAAAATAATATAAAGTAACGGAAATTGATATTCATAATGATTAACAGAAAGAAAAAATGTTTCAAAAATCGAAAAAAAATACTAGCTTTGGAGGTCCCACGATCGGACCGGCCTGGAAAGTTGTGGAATGAGTAGTAGTTTGCTATCAAACATTTTGACGAAGATCAAAATATGCACTCACTTTGGAAAATGAGATTTAAAATTTTAAACTTAAAAATCTCATTCAAAAATATTTTCTAATTTTTTTTTTTTGTATTTTTTTCTAAAGAGTACACGAAAAAACAAAAATTTTGGAAACAAAAGTTTAAATTTGGACCATTATTGAAAAAGTTATCAGCAAAAACTTAAAAAAAGAGCGATTTTTTTGAAAATTTGATATCTTTTGAACGGGTAATAAAAAAAATCTCAAAATTTACCAGGAAGGATTTTTCGATAGGTATTAAAAAATATAAAAAATTGAGGAAATCAAAAATCAAAATTTTACAAACCGTCCGATTTGGCGTGGAATGCCCCATATATATAAATTAACTATATTTAATTTATAATGATTAATAATAATATAAAAATAATAAAAAATGTAACATATTGAAGATTGAAATGTTATATAATAAGAATAAATTGATTATTACTAATTATAAAATATATAAAACGAATACAATAAGTTAAAATAACAATTTAAAATTTTATATGAAGAATGTATCTATTCCCATACAAATATTTTACTAAAATAAAATGATTATTTGAATATTATATTACATTTAATTGTCTATAAACTTGTCGTAAAATAAAATTACTGTTCGATTATATAAATTTTTTGTTTACATTATAATTAGTAATAATAATGATAATAATGATAATAATAATAATAATAATAATAACAATAATAATAATAAATGGGGTAGTTAAGAGGCGAGGGAGTGGTCCCTTCGAATTTCGTTAAAACTAATTGAAATCTATAGTGTCCAAGGTCGAATGTAACGAATTTCAGTGATTTCAGCCTAAACTGATTCACTTGTGACATAGGAATCATCAATTTCCCTGAAGAACCCTTATTTTTTTTTAATATCGATATTCCATCAACTCTTCGAAGAGAAAGAGACATTAATAAAAAAAAGAAAAACTCTATCTTATTTTTTTAGGCCTCTGATAACAAATATGTGAAAATAGCAAATTGACAGCTGCCAAATGTGAAACTGTTATCATAATCATAGCAAAACCCTAGCAAAACCCTAGCAAAACCCTAGCAAATTGACAGCTGCCAAATGTAAAATTGTTATTCCAACATCGAAACTGACACGAGTCACCCGATTCTTGTTTTTACAAATCACGTGACCCATACCACCCATACAAGTGTCCATTGTAAGATGTCACTAGTGTCAATTGGGGAAAAGTGAATCGCCTGTCAACTTTTCGATTGTTCGTAACATTGACAGGAACCTGGTAGCTTATTATGATTTCCATGTCAAAGTATCGCTTTCACAGTTGGCAGCTGTCAAATTGCAATTTTGACACCACATACGTCATCAGCGAATCTCAAAAATAAATTAAGAGACGGCGATTCTCTTTTTAATAATATTTGGCAGAAATTTGAATCCCCCAAAAGGGTAGTTGGAGTGTCGCAAATCGAAAACAAGAATTCTTGGAGAAAATATAGCGATTCCTCTGTCACAAAGCGAACCCGTTCGAGCTAAAACCACTAAAATTCATCACATGTGACCACGGAGAGTAGATTTCAATTAGTTTTAACGAAATTTGAAGGTAAGGGAAAGTAAATTCTCATTGCCGTTGCTACTGCAATTGCTGTTATTATTATTATTATTACTGTTACTACTGCTACCCCTAACGTTACTTCGGTTTCCATTGCTATCGGTGCTATTGCTGCTAAATCCTGGTGCAGCTGCACCACGTTGCATTACAACTGCTTGAAATTTACGATACTCATCATTGGACGTCAATTTAAAGGCATAGTCATTGATTTCATCGTTTCAGGGAGAAAAACTTACTTCAATTAAAGTTACCGATGCTGATGAGTTTTCAAGTAACAATTGGGACAATTGTACATAGTCACGTTTGACTTTATTAGATGCGATAATAATGTCGCAACAATAATAATAATAATAATAATAACAATAACAATAACAATAACAATAACAATAACAATAATAATAATAATAATAATAATAATAATAATAATAATAATAATAATGACGACGATTTTTATAATTTCAGATTTCATTCCAATGAAAGAAAAGGTGGATCAATATTAATTTAAAAGTGTAATATTGTTACCAAGATTATTTCGATAATAGTTATTGATTTTCGGTTGATGAATATTTTTCAAGGAATTACAACAAAACTATTTTTACCGTCGAGGATCTGCAATACAACATCGAAACGAATACAAAATTGTCGAAAACTGATTGAACAACGAAACGAAGAAAAATAAAGTATTGTTTTGTATATTTTTATTCAGTATTAATTTGCATCATTCATCGACAATCAATTAACCCTTTGAGCTATTTATTTTTCTACAGATCCAAATTTGACAACAAAAACGGCTAATTATGTATTTGTCGACAAATTTGGATTTAAACATGGTTCCGGTTGTTTCCATGTATTTTTCCGTGTATCACTTATCGCTTTAATTCGGATATAAATAATTGCTTTGTCTTGGTATCGCAAGATTTGCAATAAAAATTATTCAAAATAGCTTTGTCTCGGCGCCACAAGATTTGCTAATAAAAATAATTTCAGTTGACTTAGATGAAGTTTCCAATCGAAATCTTGACCCAGACTACGTTCCATCGGGATAGTCTCGACTAATTTACTTGAATGTAAATATTTCAGTCGTGTAGCCAAAAGAAATAATAACATCGAAAAGTTAAAATTTGGATTTGCAAGAACCCTTTGCACGTTAATTCCAGATTTTTAGATTTCGTTGTTTAGCCAAAAATGCATCTATTTTATAAAGTTGCTACTGCTTCGCACTGTGTTTGTTTATAAATACAAGTACACTATTGTCACTAATGCGAATAATTTTAATTACAATCACTGAAGTCCTAGAATACCAATTTGACGATTTTCATCAAATTCATTTTTATTGAATACCAATGTTTCAGTATTATAACACTACCCGAGCTTGGGTGGGACAACCGTTGTCCCGCTGTGACGCAAAAGGGTAAGAATTCAACAAATGATAATGAAGGTAATAATAATGATAACAACAATAATAATAATAATAATAATAATAATAATAATAATAATTAAAGAACTTTCGAACAAATTCTCTAAAAAGCAAATTCTATTAATTCCGAAAATTACAAAATCGATATAAAAGTATTTTATTTTACCTTCGAAAGTACATTTTCAAAATGAATATAAAAGTAGACAATTTGGGGAAACTCCGCAGGAGATATCATTATATAAATACAAATTTATGAATACGCGAGTTTGCGTGGGAGTGTATACATACACGATATAATAAGCACAAATACATCGACGAGACTCGCATCGAACGTCCGATAAGAATTCTTGTAAAAACCGGAGAGAAAAGCTTTTTCGCGAAAATTCGATATTCGTGTTATTAGCGACTCGAGGCACCGGTAGTATTGCAATTGATAGAAAAACCGGGCATAGGATTTCGCGAAATTGTCGGAAAGCATGCCTTTCATCAAACCAGTTGTTTTAATTAAAAATATCTGGAATCCTCCGCTTTCCGTTCGCCCGTCCGCTGAATAATACGCGAAATATTGAAATACTTGTTTTCCATCCGAGACTTTTATCGGGATTGGTCTTTTTTTTCCCCCCACGGAGACGCTGGGAGTAGCCAAGAAATTTCTTGAGCTCGCGTCGTTGCCAAAAGTTGCACGCTTTTTCTTTTCCCCGCTCGCGCTAATCCGTCGAGGGCGATTTGCGATTTTTCCATCGGCTTCGGGGAAGCGTCGGAAAAAGTTTGGCTCGCAATTTATTAACGGCTATCGTCCCACGCCTTAATTTCGTAACCGCCTTTCTCGAATTCTTATTATTGGTATTTCTCGGATCGAGACACTGGCAATTTATTGAAGCTCCGCTAATATTTTTTTTTTCTTTTCTCTAGGCACGACTCTGGCGACGTTTGTCAAAGTCGGATAAATAAAAACGAAATTACGACAACTACTCTTTTTTTTTAATCCAGCCAGGAAGCGTTTTCTTGGCATAATTACGCGTGGCTACGTGTGCGGGTGTGTGCACGAGGTACGCGTGTACATACGCGTACACGTACATACATACGCGGCCTGAAAGAGAGACAGCGAATGCAAGCTTTACTGTTTAAGCTTTTTTCCCCTCCTTTGTTTCTTTCTTTTCCCTCCTTTCCCCATTTTTTCTTTCTCTCTTTTCTGAAATAGGGGCATTTGTTTTCGCGCTACTAATTACACCAAGAGTCGGAGAGTCATTTAAGTGGGATTACCTTATTCCGATTTTTCTACCCCATCGTATACGGAATAACTCGTGTTTTTCTCTTTCTTACTTTCTTCGCATTTCGAATGATCCCGTCTGTTCATTAAATAAGATTTCTTGAAAAAAAAGAAAAGAAAATGGAAAAAAAGTACACGTAATTAAAAAAAAAGCACTTGAAGCATGAAAAATAAATATTTCTTTTTTTTTTTGAATAAAGAATCGTGACTTACCGAAATTTTCGAGTTGGGCTTTCGATCCCTCTCCTTTCCCTCCTTCGTTCGTTTTCGGGTTCCCTTTTGTTCTTCCGGAAAGGAGCACTCGGGATGCATTTCCCTTAGGGCCACTTCACGAGATACCCTTTTTAATATTTCCCTTCTTTCCTTTTGTCAAACCAAAGCGAAGAAACCCGATAAACTACGAGAAATTGTTTGGCTCGAATGACAAAGGGAAACAAACTTGAGAAAACTGGGATTGCGGTTTATGGGATCTTGATGTTTCAAGGCGACGATTCGTCAAACTTTTAATGGAATCGAAAGTGAGACAATTTTTGTTTTTCTCCTTCCGGTAACTTTTGTGATTCACCGCGTGTTTTAGAATTTCTGAGATTTGGGTTTAAGCGAGATCCTGTAAATTAGTTTAAGCTGAAGCTATTGAACGTCAATTTTTAATAAATCTTTCCTTTGGAATAATTTTTGTAATTTCCTAGAGTTTGGAAATTATAAAAAATTCAAATTTCACTTCGAAGTTCGAATTTTGTCAATTTTTTATTTAAAGGAAATTTCACAATCAGCAAAAACTGAAGCTGTACCGGAAATTGAAGGTATTAAATAAATAACTACTTGTAATAAATATTTTCTTTTCGTGATTTCAAAATAATAATCTTCCTCGAATTTCGAAATTTGAAAGATTTCTATTTAAGGGAAATTTTATACCAAGAAAATTTAATAAAAATTACAATTTACCAGAAATTGTAGCTATTAAGTAGCGGTGTTTAATAAATATTCCTTTTCAGGCAATTTTTGCAATTTCGAATAACTTTCCTCAATTTCAAAAATCCATGAAATTTCTGTTTAAGAAAAATTCTACACTCGACAAAAATTATAATTTACCAGAAACTCAAGCTATTGAATAATTACTTTGCTGAAATAAAGATTTCTGGAATTTCCATCTAGGATTTTTAAAAAATGTATTCCAGAATATTTGTCTCGGGCAATTAGAATCTTCAGAAAATACAAATTTCCCGAAATTTTCTCGCCACAATAAATATAATAATTTTCCTTAAATTGATTAATAATTGTAATTGGAAAAGCAACTTTTGAATAAAATTTTCGACTTTTTTTCCCCAATAAACAATAATTGCGACACTTTGCGACAACGAATCGCCTCCTATCCTGCGAAAAATCTTCTTTTTTTTCGGGAAGAAACAAACTTTTGCCTACCCCTACGAGAAAACTTTCGATTATCCATGAGCATCGGATACTACGTATGTTGCGTCTTCCGGGATACGCAAGCACATTGCCCGAAATTTCAAAGCGCGATTCATGGAACAGCCGTTAGCCAAAATGAGAGACACCAAAATAAATATACCCGCGAGCGGAATCTCCAGAAACGCCGGAGGTAAAAAAAAAAATACCTCCGCTGGTTCCTGGCATCCCCTTACTTCCCGGGCGGGCAAATTCGTGCGAATTTCGGCTACGAGTGGTTGAAACGTACATGGGCCACTTTCGAATCGAGCGACACCGAATTTCCATGTGTATGGTGCGAAATTGAAGTGCGCTACGGGTCGGACGGTCGGGAATGAACGAAACTTTTTCTTTTGCTACGTCCCGAGGAAGCGCAGCGAGATCGGCGAGCGTGGACATCAACGGGGGTTGAAATCCCGCGTTAGACTGCAGGGTGTCACCCTTGCAAGCATCCTCGAACCCTCACGAAATATTCCACCCCCGCGTCTCAATAAAATGGCGCATGCTCGCGTACGAAATAACGCACGCACACCAGGCACCCGGCTTGTACGTGCACGCATCTACGTGCACGGGGCGGGGTAGTACATACTCCCACACACCTACACCCCTAGTATGTATAATATTTTCCGTCCTTTGTATCTCTCTTCTTCACCTCCCAATTCTCATCCTATACAAGAACAAGAACTACCACCACCAGCGGCACCATCGTCTGCTACCCTTCTGCCTTCTTTTCTTCCCCTATTTGCAGAAACGCATCCCTCTGTCTCCGTCCAACCCCCGAAAGCTGCAACCCTCCGTCCCGTTTCCTATGTAGGACTCTTCGATGTGCCGCTAAGTTATGCATTCGCGTGTGTGGATTTACGTGAACATGTTTTGTTAGAGAATTAAGAAGATATCGAGAACCGAGAATCGGAAACACGTAACGGAACGCGAGAGGGCGAGCGTATATCTGCCTCTGTATGTGCGCGCGCGCGTGTGTGTGTGTGCATGTGTGTATGTGTGTATGTGTTTCCCGTAATTCGACGTGATACTGAGAAAATGAGAAACGGGGGTTGTATTATATTATATCTGCAGGGATGTCCCATAAAAATGGATATTTAACGGGACATTCGCGCTCCGGGTTCCGAAAAGGGGATGGAAATTTCATCCCCATTCGTACGTAATTAGTATACTTAACTTTTATTTAATATCTCTCGTCCTTCGCGTTTCATTTTTTTTCTTTTCTTTCTTTTCTCCAGCGTCTCAGGGTGCGAACTTCGTGGGACGCAAAAACTGGAAACGGTAATTTGGTGTACGTGTTTTGTCCATGCCAATGTGTTTATGTACGTGCGTGTGTGTGTGTGTGTGGGTCTGTTTAATTATAGGGAAATTCATTTAACGCAAGGGAAAATAAAGGGATTTATAAATGTCGTAAATATGAAATACGTGACGTACCATATTGTGGAATTAATAGTAGAATTAATCGAATATAATGATTTCACGTGTTGCACACGACGAGGGAGAGAGACGAGCGTATGCACTAACGACATGCGAGGAAAACATATTGACGACGTGTAAACGAGTTAGCTAGTGTACACACATGCGAGCTTGGAAAAGCACGTGCCTTTGCTTACGTAACGCACAGGGTTGTTCTATATATATATATATATATACAAAGCTCCACGGTCTCTACTTGTTGTCGTTGTTGTCATTGCTATTGCTATTGCTATTATTATTATCATTATTATGATTATTATTAGTGCTGTAACTACCGCCACCCCCGTCGTTACTTCTATTGCTATTGCTATTGGTACCGTTATTGCTGCGTTGCGGTGCAGCTGCACACAACGCCGCGCTGCAACTGCATGAAATTAACGATGCTCATCATTAGACGTCAATTTAAAGTCATCCTCATTGATTTTCATGTAAATTTGCAACGTTTAAGGGAGAATAACGCGATTCAATTAAAGTTACTGGCGCTCTTGTTGATGCGTTTCGGTGATTGGTCCTAGCAATAATTGGGACAATTGTAATTATAATCAGTGCATTAAATTGTAATATAACGTCCACATTCCCTAATCCGTTCACGCGGAAGTGTGGAAATAAATACATTGTAAGGAGAAAATTTGCCCTTGTATGGAAATTTGATCTTTCGGGTGGAATTTTCTGCGTCCAGGTTTTTCAAACCCCAGGTTCACTGATTTTTGAGGTTATGTGTGTGAAATATGCGTCATTGAAATTCTTTTTGTTCCGTATCATGAGCCTTAATTATAACTCGACACTATGACGTCCGGTGGCACCACGTTGGTGCCGTGCGGATACTATCGGGCAATCGCCGGTGGCACCACGTTGGTGTCGTACGTAAAGATTTGTACCGGCGCCAAACGAAGGAATCCCGATCAGACGTGCGGACGGCAAAGTGTTAATATTTGAAGCCTCTATTTCTTTTGGTCCTGGTAATAATTGGAGCAATTGTAATTATAATCAGTGCATTAAATTGTAATATAATGTCCACATCCCCTAATCCGTTCACGCGGAAGTATGGAAATAAATACATTGTGAGGAGAAAATTTGGCTTTGTATGGAAACTTGATCTTTTGGGTGGAATTTTCTTCTTCCAGATTTTTCATCCCCCAGGTTTGCTAATTTTTCGGGTAATGTGTGTGAAATATGCGTCATTGAAATCCTTTGTTAGTAACTTAACACTACGCCGTCCGATGGCACCATGTTGGTGCCGTGCGAAAACTATCGGGCAATCGCCGCTGGCACCACGTTGGTGCCGTACGTAAAGATTTGTACCGGCGCCAAACGAAGGAATCCCGATCGGACGTGCGGACGGTAAAGTGTTAATATTTGAAGCCACTATTAGTTTATTATTTTTTTGTTTGGTCCTAGTAATAATTGGGGCAATTGTAATTATAATCAGTTCATTAAATTGTAATACAATGTCATCCCCTAATCCTTTCATGTGGAAGTATGGAAATAAATACATTGTGAAGAGAAAATTTGGCTTTGTATGGAAATATGATCTTTCGGGTGGAATTTTCTGCGTCCAGATTTTTCATATCCCAGTTTCATTAATTTTTTAGGTTATGACTTTTCTTAACGAGTGCGTATATTTAATTTTACGCACGCTGAATGTATTTTACGCATGCTAACAAAATGAGTATTATAATATATTACTATGATATTATTATTATTATAGGACATATTATTATAAATTATTAAATTAAAAAATATGTATTTTATTACAATAATTGGTTTCATATCGCGAGCCCTAATGATTTTTTATTCATTTTCGTAGATGGATTAGTACTCGAATTCATTTTCAAAACTTCCGTAGAAAAATTTCTTTTAAATTCACCTTTATTTAAGATTTCAAATTCTTTTTCACCTTCATGATTGACATTCTTCTGATTTTTATCCCTTTTCTCAAAATTTTCTTCTCCAAGTTATTCCCAAAAGTTATGTTTGTTTTTTTTCTTCGGCTAAACTAAAATTAACACTTGGCCATCCGGCCGTTTGATCGGGATTCTTTCGTTTGGCGCCGGTGTAAATCTTTATGTACGACACTAACGCGGTGCCACCGGCGCTTGCCCGATAGTTTTCGCATGGCACCAACGTGGTACAACCGGACGGCATAGTGTTAATTATGGAAGCTGTAAGATTTTTATAATTTCTAATATGAGATACTTCAGAGCTCTTGCAATTAGGCAAATTACGATAATTATAATAATTCTAATATAGTGACACCATATAATAATACGTAGATAAATACAAAAAGAAGAAAAAGTTATTATTTCATACTAATAAATCAGCAAATAAATAAATCGAAATACGGTTAATTAAAATATTTTTAACCTTGACAATTAGTCGATTGTAAAACATTAAAAATTTTAGTATATATTGTAGTTTCTAAAATTAAAAATATAATAATTAACAAAATTTCGATACATTTATTTACAATATTACTAACAAAAAAATTATAATTTTCTTTTCTATTATATTAATACAAATAAAACTGTACCCCAAATTCAAAAATTGTTTAGGTTATTTCCTTGAGTCGTTACGTTAAATCATGAAATTGTTAAACCTTATTTATTTTCAAAAATAAATACCATCAACAGTTTTGAGAAATTTCATATTATTTATCCCATCAAAGGAAGAATTAAATGAAGAAATTACCTATACTAATTGTTGTCATCCAGAACGATCTCAATAAATATTTCATTCCTTTTTAAAAATTTCTAGCATATATTCCAGTTTCTAAAGTTAAAAATATATTAATTAACAAAATTTCGATACATTTATTTACAATATTACTAACAAAAAAATTATAATTTTCTTTTTTATTATATTAATACAAATAATACTGTACCCCAAATTAAAAAATTGTTTAGGTTATTTCCTTGAGTCGTTACGTTAAATCATGAAATTGTTGATCCTTATTTATTTTCAAAAATAAATACCATCAACAATTTTGAGAAATTTCATATTATTTATCCCATCAAAGGAAGAATCAAATGGAGAAATTACCTATACTAATTGTTATCATCCGGAACGATCTCAACAAATATTTCATTCCTTTTTAAAAATTTCTAGCATATATTCCAGTTTCTAAAGTTAAAAATATATTAATTAACAAAATTTCGATACATTTATTTACAATATTACTAACAAAAAAATTATAATTTTCTTTTCTATTATATTAATACAAATAATACTGTACCACAAATTAAAAAATTGTTTTGGTTATTTCCTTGAGTCGTTACGTTAAATCATGAAATTGTTGATCCTTATTTATTTTCAAAAATAAATACCATCAACAATTTTGAGAAATTTCATATTATTTATCCCATCAAAGGAAGAATTAAATGAAGAAATTACCTATACTAATTGTTATCATCCGGAACGATCTCAACAAATGTTTCATTCCTTTTTTAAAATTATAATTAGAAGGAGGGAATTCCATTTAAAATAGCGAGGACTGGTAGGGAGTATTAATAGGTAAAAGTACTCGATTCCATTCGGTATTATTCAACTCCCAATGATTACCAGGATGATAAAACTCTCGAGCAAACTTAAGGGCATAAAAGTGCAATAACGATTATCACGACAATCAAACTGCGGCCGAAGCAAAGTTTCCCTGCTGTATATATGCGCAAGTGGTATATCTGTGTGTATACGGAAGCACATTTTTGCGGAACTTTTCTACCGCGGTATAATTTGAGCATACCTGTATGCTATCGATCCGATGTGCAGTTAATGAAGCAAATTATTCCCTTTCTTCCCCTTTTCACCCCGATGCACAACGAGTGTCCGTCATTCAACATTTCATTTTCTACCCCCTTCTCATGTACGCTCATTTCCATTTTTCTTATTCGAGATCTCCGGTGGTGTGATACAACCCCGATGAATCTTCTCGTGAATCGAACGTTTCAGGGGGGGGTTTGCCGACGAACATGCTTTTCATGACGTTTCTTCCTCGACATCGAAATTGAGCCCTAGAAATCTAATAATAATAATAATAATAATAATAAATAATAATAGCTATAGCAATAACAATAGCAATGACAATAACAATAGCAGACGCAGTAGCAATAACAATAGTAACAATAATAGTAATAGTATTAATAATAATAATAATAATAATAATAGTATTAATAATAATAATGACATAGCAATAGCAATAGCAATAGCAATAGCAATAGCAATAGCAATAGCAATAATAATATTCTAGAAGTTCTCGTATTTTTTTACACTCTGATAAAAAAAAGGAAAACCAGGAAATTGCTATGAAATACCTAAAATAAATATCCCCGTGACGTAAAATAATAAAATTAACTGAAAAAAATAGGGGATGTTCATAAAAGCTGACTAACTTTTTTTTCATATTATTTCGCATTTTATTTCATATTATTTTGCATTTTATTTCATATTATTTCATATTTTTCCAAGGAAACTTATTCACTTGCAAAACTTTCTCATATTTTCTATTATTTTATGTACAACAATTTTATTACTTTTAATCACTTTTTTTTACAACTAATGTCATTTCTGAAATTGAATTATCAAGGGCTTTTAATAATTTTTTCACAACGGTGGAAAGCGGTTTAAACATTTTCGTGAATTTTATTTTAAGCAATTAACGATTGCAATTATGAAAAATCACTGCTACATATACTTTGTCAATTATGTTTTTTCTTTAAGTTTTATTTGCTCTTTTCTGATTTTACGAAAACTCAATATTTTCCTAAAAAGTTATCATTGAATTCAAGAGAGGCTTCTACACATTTTATTTAAAAAATGTTATTATGGTACTAATTATTGTTATTTTAAATATGTCAATTATGTTGTTTTTTTCTTATTTTTGGAAAACTTAATATTTTCCCAAAAATGATCATTAAATTCAAAAGAGAGACTATATGTTACACATTTTATTTAAAAAATTGTATCATGTTATTAATTATTGTTATTTTATTCGCAATCGCAAAAATTCTTGGCGAGAAAGGTAAATCGTTTCACGTTTGAAAGCGATCAAAACGTCCGATATAAAAAAAGTAATGGCCAATTATTGGTTTGAAAAAACGACAAAGAAAACAATTACTCTAATTAGAAAGAATCAACAAAGAGTTCCAATATTAGGATAATGCATAATTAACGACGATTTTTGCCATTCTTTTCCTGCAAAATAATCGTCGTTAATTAAAAAACCAAGCTAACAATTACAGTTTTCGTTCAAGTTTATATCTTTGAAATATTTATTACTTAAAAACTACTGTTTGATTGAAAATTCCTAAAAAAATTAACTTAAAAATTACTCCAGTCCTTCAATTGAAGTTAGGGTAAACACACCAATAGATGGACACCCTCCAATAGATGGACAAATATTATTTCCAAAAGTAATTACATTAAATTTAAGAACGAAATCGTAAAGTCATAATTTTTTTTATGGCCATATGTAGTCCTGATTGCAAAAAGTGATTTTTTTCATCTTTATATTTGTAACAATGATAAAAAAAAATATTTAAATTTGACATGACGAAGTTTTGCTTCAAGAGCGCCACCACTAGTAAATATGTGACAGATGTCCGGTAAACGTCGTTTGTTATTACTATTATAAATGAATAAAAAATAAGGTATGTATACATTATTGTGCTCGTATTTCACTAAAAAAGCTGTAAATATCGTAATAAAATAATAAAATTACAAAAATATAAGAAAATTTAGCGTCCATCTATTGGTATTGGCTGTCCATCTACTGGAGATTTTGTCCATCTACTGGGGTTTTGGTCTTTTTCATAAATTTTTCTTTTTGTTAATTACTACGAAGTTTCACAAAGTTTTAGTAATGTTTTTCTAGTTAATTACATATTTTTACATTAATATAATTCACTTTATTATAACTTATTTGTATTTTAGTATATTATTTTGTTAAAAAAGCATGAGAGTTTGCTTAACCGTCCATCTATTGGTGCATTTACCCTAGCAAAATTTGGAAAAATTACAAATATCGATTGGAAATGGATAAATAATAAAAAAGAAATGCGTATTAACACTTTTTAGCTTCTTTACGGCGCATTTGAAAAAAAAAACTGCATAAATAATTCATTTCCATATTTCGTGTAAAAATGAAACCTCGAATTTTCTCCAAAAAATGTGTCGCCTATCGCGTTGGCTGCCACGTAAAATTTACGCGACTTCCTATTCACGCCACGTGGGTCGTAATGCCACACTTCATCGCATTTGTCATAACCAGCGCGGCCTGAACGGAAAGTTTACTGTCGGTCACCGGTGACCAACATGGCGGTCAAAGTGTTAAAGGATCCAAGGCTTGATCCCAAGCAGATCCATCCTGATAAGGACCCGATCGAGACCTGACGAATAATTCCAGTCGGGCTACCTCGGGAAAGCTCCGACAAGGACTCTCGTCGTCGTTAACCGGAAATAAAATTGCGCTCTGTACTTTGTTAGACGAGAAATGAGGGAAAATAGCAATTATAATTCGCACAATTTCCTTTATACCCAATGTGTATTTCCTCCTTCTTCCGCTACTTTCCGGGAAAACGTGGAATTCAGCTGACGCTGATGCAGATACAAAGCTCGCTGCAGCAGTAGGTACATACATATATATATATATCTATATATATTTATATACACAGTATATACACGCTCGCAGGATAGGAAATTATTGGCACGGTCTGGAGTTGACTGGATGTTAATTACTCTATCGCCCCTCTTCTATCTTCACTCCCTCCTTCCTCGGTAATTCCTCACCCTTTCTGGCCTCTTTGCGGGATCTTACCTTGCCTTACCTTGCCGTGGCGCCGAGAGGCGAAGGCAAAGGACGAAAAAAAACGAGAGGAGCTTCGACAGAAAGTGGGCTACTGCCATACGAATTACACGATGTTTATAGGTATAGCGTGCCTTCGGGAATGGTTCCCAAGGTTTCAGTCGGACCCTTTTTCCTTCTCTCTTACATTGCGTAATTATGACAACCCGGTTTCTCATAATAAGGTAATTTAAACGCATAACTTAAGAGTGAGCTGTGTGCGGATATTGGTCTGGCCTGGCCGGGTCTGGTCTATTCTACTCGCTTCTGCTGTGGTTTGTTCTCCTTTTAACGGCGCTATAGGTGTACCTTTTCTACTTAGCGTACTTTTGTATAATATATAACACCGCCGTACCGCTCAGAAGTGAGCTTTTTAAGGGCTTCTTATGATTTTATAGCCTATGCCATTAGTGCGATAATTAGATCGTTATTATGTCACTTTCATTTCTTTTTAACTTCGACTTTCTTTTTACTGTATTTCATTACTTTACTTGTTGTTCTTATCATCATCATCATTATTATTATTATTATTATTATTATTATTATTAATATTATTAATATTATTAATATTATTATTATTATTACAGTTACCCTTACTATCAATGTTACTATTACTATTGCTGTTGTTGTTGTTATCACCATTATCATTATAATTATCATTATTATTACTAACGATGTTGTAGAAGTTGTAGCTACTACTGTGACAATATATTTTTGAATTTGATAATTATTGAAATTTTCGTTTTTTTTTAAATCGATTTTTCTAAAAAATATAGACAAAGAAAAACACAAATGGATATGAAGTTAAGGGGGTATACTCTCTTTTTCGATTTTTTTCGGAATTTTTCATGACGAAATGAAAAGACACAGAGCTTTCAAATTTTTACTACATATTTATTCATTCTTCAATTATGTCTTTGAATTTTGTTATACGAAAATATACTTATGATCGTGAGTTATACCGCTCGAATGACACCCATGTGAAAAAAACGGTGTCCATGATTCCGGCAGATTGGCTTATCTGAAATAAAAAAATAAAATTGCAAGTTGATCTACAAGTGGTTGGCTATCACCGGAACGAGGATTTTTTGAAAATATTGAAAATTAAATTTTTTACATGCTTATGAACATTAAGACCCAAAATTTAATGATTTTTTTGGGCTATTTTTTCGGCGAAAAGAAGGCAGTTCAATTTTTTTCAAAAGTCCTCATTCCGGCGATAGGCAACCACTTATAGATCAACTTGCAATTTTATTTTTTTATTTCGGATGAGCCAATCTGCCGGAATCATGGACACCGTTTTTTTCACATGGGTGCCACTTGAGCGGTATAACTCACGATCATAAGTATATTTTCGTATAACAAAATTCAGAGACATAATTGAAGAATGAATAAATATGTAGCAAAAATTTGAAAGCTCTGTGTCTCTTCATTTCATCATGAAAAATTCCGAAAGAATCTCAAAAAAAAATAGCGGCCACACGGGTTGACCCCGTTAATATCGAGCCATACGAGAAATACCACATTATTACGTCATCGGACATCTACGCCGAAGAAATAGAGGTACTGATTATCTAGTTTCTATGATACTTAACACTATTTTTACCAAAGGTGTCAAAAAACAATTTTTAGAATTTTAATTTTAAATTGTTTTCGATGTTTAATTTAACCTTTTTTTGAAATCCACAAACGGAAGGTGCTCAGTAGAGTAGTTATGCGTCTGTAAAAAATTTCGTATTAATTAAGAAAATCTGTTCGAATTATAATTTTATATTTTTGGTTTTGGATTTTTGATTACGTGTGATTAGCGCGGTAGAAATAGTGTGAACTCAATCATGAAAGTAGTTGGAACAACAATAAATTTAGATGCAATTACTAGATATATATTATTGATGCAATGTTTAACCATAGTGATAGTTAATTTTCATTATTATTGTTACTAACGATATTGCAGTAGTTGTAGCTACTAATTTGATAATATTTTTTTTCCAATTTAAGAATCATTAAAATTATAGTTTTTTGGATTCTAGTTTTTATCAGAAATACAAAAAGAAACAGATATGACGTTAGTATTGAGTCATATTAAAAATACTACAGTATTACATTACCGAAAAAAAAAGATCTGTACCAATAAATAATAATAATAAATGTAGTATAAAAATAATAAATATAAATAAAAAAATATCGACACCGAAAAAAATGAAGGCACTAATAATTATTCAGTTTCTAGTGACTCAATCCTGAAAACAGTTGGAGTAGCAATAAATCCAGTTACAATTACTGCAAAATATATTATTGATGCCACATTTAACTACAACGATAGTAATTATCATCTTTACAAGTAGGATTCATAATTTAAGGGGGGATTGCGGTGTAACAGGTTCAAAAAATCGAATTTTTTTTCTTTTTGTATAAATCAAAAGTACAATGTTTCAAGAATGTGTTCCAAAAGTAGTATCGCAATTAAGTATCAGCTGTAAGTATCGTAAAACTTCGCCAAAAAGTTTAAACGCAATTATCTCGAAACTACGTTTTTCAAATCGGTGTCTAGGATAGCGCAAAAACTAATCAATCGTGAAACTTCACAGAAGGCTTAATCCAAACAATATACATTTCTCCTGGGGTTATACCAACAATTTAAATAGAATTATTTAATTTAATATTATTTAACGACATTTTTAGTGGCAATATGTAATCAATTTTTGTGTCAAAAAATTCATTTTTTCTTCAAAACCCTAGGACTTTTTTGATTCTTCGTGTTTTCCTTTAACAAATGGCATAACCCCAGCATAAACTATCTACCTTTAAGAAAATCTTTCATTTTTAGTTATCGGATGCTTGTAACAGGTGCTATACTAGACACCAACAATCCGGAAGTGTTTGGCAGGATTATGAATACTAAATAAATAATACAGAAAATGGCAAGAAAAAATTGTTTTTCAATATTTCATGGATGCTTCTTCGTATCCCAAAAGAGATTATTTGGGAATTATTAAAAGTTTTCCAAAAAAAAATTCATGAAAATCACCTATTTTTAAAGCTGTTACACCGCAATCCCCCCTTAACGCGGTACATTTTATACGATCGTTCATTCGTGGTTGCCTATTGTCAGGCGCTCAATTGCCATATTAGTTTATCACTCACAATCAGTAAGTGGTTATCCAACTACTGCTTTTTCCAGAACCCTGGAAAATTTCTCCAAATTTCTGGAAAACCAGGCAGCAAACACACTCGTCATTAAAATTTTCACTTCTCCACTCAAAGTTACTTAGGGTCTGCCCTCAAAATTAATTAGCTGGAAATTAAGGAATATTCCCGTTTTAAATTTTATCTCATTTTATCTCGCGTATCTTATATCTTATATCCTTATCCTGTCCAGCTAATTATCTATATTCATCTAAAAATTAATCTTCGAAAAGAGCAAAATATAAAAAATTCTCAAATTAAAAAAAAATATTATCTAAGTAATAACTACAATTATTATAATACCATTAATGATAGTAATATTAATAACAACAACAATTATAATAATTATAATAATAATAATAATAATAAAACAAAGTTCCCAAAAAAGGCTCCGAAACTTCTCGGAGGTACTCGAAGGTGGAAAATCCGTTGAAAAAGCATCGGAAAGTTAAGATCTCCTCGGAGTTTCATTACCGAGCTTTTGTGCGAAGTCGTGCGATTAGCAGAAGTAGATTTACGAATTTCCATATGGGTGCACAGTCAAATGAGAGAGCATAAAAATTCCCATAGCATACTTTCCCATCGTTCGGCATTTCCCCGTCGAAAGTTCGAAACAATTTATTTGTTATTAAGGATGAGGGAAAAAAAAGTCGAGTAAAAAGGAGGAAGAAGGAGATAAAAGGAGGAAAAGATAGGTAGACTCATAAATATTTGAGTAACGTCAGACAGTGTGAAAATGGGTAACAGTTTGAATGAGAGAATGTGTATAGAAATATATATATATATATACATATATATAAAAGAGATAGAAGTACAAAGATCTATGTGTGTGTGTGTGTGTCCAAAAGTAAAGTAATGATATTACATTGTACGCGACGTATCCAGCATAACTTAGAGCGAGGGTGGTACAATAACGGCTGAAGGGTAAGGGTTTGAGGGTTGGATCTAATAAAAGTTGGTCAGCGTGTAACCGCGATTTTAACGAGACGAGGGGGAAAGAGTGGAACGCGATCTGGAAGGCTACTTTCGCAGTTACGCGGCAATAACATACATGTACAAACGAAACTTTAGCAGTTCCGGCTTATTAAAAGCGAAAATAGCTTTAATAAACAAGCTTGCAGAAAAAAAGGGGGGGAGGGAAGCAGGAGGAGCTTTAAAAAAAATGTACGACCCCAGAATTATCCAAAATCTATTCGGAAACTTACAATTTCTTGGTGAAAAAGTTAATTGTCGCTGAGGAAGGAACCCTTTCGTTGAAAAGGGTGCGACAATTTTTGTCCCTTTACTTGTTCATCCTGTTCCATTATTAATATTTATGAAATTTTTCGTTTTTTATTTTGTAGCGAATAGCAAACAAGCATTTTATAAATTACTGCGTAAAATAGAAATTTGAAGATATTTGATAGAATTCTTAATTGCATTTTTTGTTGTAGTTTTTAATTTGTCACGAATTTTTGTTAATTTTAAAGTTGATTTTTAATTTTTGGTAATTATATATTTTATGTATTATATTTTATAAATTAGTATTTTATAAATTAGTATTTTGTAAATTAGCATTTTATAAATTAGCATTTTATAAGTTAGCATTTTATAAATTAGCATTTTATAAATTAGTATTTTATAAGTTAGCATTTTATAAATTAGTATTTTATGAATTAGTATTTTATAAGTTAGCATTTTATAAGTTAGCATTTTATGAATTGGTATTTTATAAATTAGCATTTTATAAATTAATGCGTAAATTACAGATCCGAAGCTTCAAGGGTGAAATTGAATTAGAATGAAAATTTTAAATTTATAAAAATTGACGATAGGTCGAGAGCGACAACATTAAAATATTAATATTTTAATTGAAATTACTGTAGCCGTTAACTATAAATAATCTTTAAAATTACAATAATTCCGTTTGGAAAATTCCCTCATGAATTATAATACCGTCGAATTTTTTTATATTCCCTAATTGTCAAGTATCTAAACTCACTCATGGTATAATTTTAATAAATATAAAATCGTAGCAGCAATTTTTAAAGTGATTTATCACGAATTATAATAACGTCGATTATTTTTATATTTTTATTATATATACGGTGTGTGACAATTTTTTTATTTATTTTGGATATATAACTTTCAAATTTTTCATATTATTTAAATTTTCTTTTTTTCTTTTGTAATTGCAGAATTTGATTAATATTAAATACATTTAAATAGATCGAATTTTTTATAGCAAAAAGTATTAAACAAAAAATTACTATAATATCTAAATCACAAAATTTCGATTATTTTTATAATTTTCGTGCCTCATTTTTTCCTTACAAAATTTGCGTTAGTTAAAAATAAAAATTTGCATTCTGCTTGATACCAATCAACTTTCGAACTCATCGGTTACACCGAAAAAATTAAAGACACGAATTATTTAATTTCTAGTTAACTTAATTATGAGAGTACTTGGAATAACAATAAATGTAGTTAAAATTACGATACTTTATTCAACTGCAGCAATAGGTAGAATTGCCATACATTTTTTTCAATGTATAAAATGAAAATAGAATAACTGAAAAACATTACAAATTAATTAAATTCCACAGCACAATTGCCAAGCAATTTAGTTATTTTTGCAATTGAAGGGTAAAAATATCACTTCGATCCACATTCTACGAAAATTAATGGACAAAGTATGGAATAAAAAATTACTATAATATGCAAATCATGAAATTTCGATTGTTTCTATAATTTTCGTATCTTATTTTTTTTTCTCACGAAATTTTTATTGGTTAAAGGGTTAGGCCACTCTAGAAACGCACCGCCTGTAATTTTTTAATTATAATAAGTCAGTTACTTTTTTTCGATTACATATTAGAGCAGCCATAAAAGTACATATCACTTTTTCGATATATTGATTTTTGACAAATTGGCGCACTTCTGAAAAAAATTACCAAAAAAATCGTCAGAAAATTATTAATAACAAATGAACTATGCGATATAAAAAAAAAGTGATATGTACTTTTATGGGTAATGTAATTTTATAAATATATTTAAAATTTCAAGTTAATCGGTTGAAAATTGTCTGACTTCTGTTTCCGGCAATTTTGAAAAATGTAGTTTCGAGATAAACGCGTTTGAAGTTTTGAGTAGTAGCTTGCTGCGAACCGGCCGGTCGTGTACTAATATTCGAAAATCGAGTACTTTGAGATTTGTCCCGGCCGTAATCTTTTGGGACATCATTTTTGAGATACCAAGGGACCATTTAAGACCAAAAAGAAAATCGATTTCTCGATATTCCTAGAGTGGCCTAACCCCTCAACAATAAAAATTTGATTTGTATTTGATATCAGTTAGGTAAAAAAAAATTACTGAAAAATGTTAAAAATTGAAGAATTCATGAAAAAAAAAATAACAAAAAAAGGTTGCCGAACCCTATATATTGGAAATTTGTTGTTTCGGGGAAGAATTATTCGGGAAAGTCGATGTCCGGGAACGAAAAACATATGCTGTGGACTGACTGACCGCCTATATATGATCTTATTATTCGATTCTTGTCCTCCGGTAGGTAAGAATAAATTGCATTACGTCTCCGGGTCCCACTTTTTGGCCTCTCGACCCGGGCATAAACGTTTAGTGAAACGCTACGTTCGAGGGGAATATCGTTTACATGAAATTTCGATAAAAGAAGGCAATGTTTTTAGTGGCCGGAGAAAAATAGATGGAAAAGCAGACGGGGTGGAATTGTAGAAAGTAATAAATGGTAAATTTCTCCATCCCTTAATTACTGCCCCCTAAACTTTCTATGATTTTATCGGGGTGTGACACTTCTTCTGACAGAAAAAAAATTGATGTTCTCGCATCCGATGGAACATGGGCTTCCTCCGTTTCTCCCGGGGGGTGAAAACGACCCTTTCTCTTTCGGCTGTTTTTTTATAATATGTACTCGTGTTATGTGATTTGTCGGCGATTTGTTACTCGGAGTGTCCAATTCCCCGAGTCTCTAATGAACCGAGTCTGTGAGAAATTGTCGATGGGATAATAATGATAATATAATAAAAAATATCAATATAAAAAATTTAAATGTAAATAAAATAATATATTAAATATGATTTTTTAATTTTTAATCTTGATCATAACTTTCATCGGTTCTTTCATATTTTTGTACTTTCAAATTTATTTATATCTCATTTGTTAATTATTTTTTTTTATTGAATTAATTTCATATTCACTTTTTCGAAGCAAAAGTCATGGAAATCTGTCATTTTTTGTAAATTAATTGAAATTGTAATGAAATAAGTATTTTAATTAGCAAAAGGAAACTTTTTCTTTTCTATTTGCAAAGTATTTTCAAAAAAATGTTTTTTTTTACAACTCATTCGTCGTCAATTCCGAGTCTATTTTTAAATTCAAAAGATTTCTATGCAATTATTTGTTGGAATAAAAAAATTGCCATGGCGAAAACAAGAATTTTATCACCATTTCCAATTCCCAAAATTCGAACGAGAAAAGTGTTTTTCGAAACTATTAAATTGCAAAATAACTTTACAAAAAATTTATAAAAAAGTCCACTTAAAAAAAAGAAGAATAAATAAAGAATTCACCGACCAACACGAGGAAAACAATAATTACCAAAGGGGAACTTCTTCTTTTCTATTTGCAAAGTATTTTCAAAAAAATGTTTTTTTTTACAACTCATTCGTCGTCAATTCCGAGTCTATTTTTAAATTCAAAAGATTTCTATGCAATTATTTGTTGGAATAAAAAAATTGCCATGGCGAAAACAAGAATTTTATCACCATTCCCAATTCTCAAAATTCGAACGAGGAAATTGTTTTTCGAAACTATTAAATTGCAAAATAACTTTACAAAAAATTTTTAAAAAAGTCCACCTAAAAAAAAAGAAGAATAAATAAAGAATTCACGAAGCAACACGAGGAAAACAATAAGTATTTTAATCAGCAAAAGGAAACTTTTTCATTTCTATTTGCAAAGTACATCTTCAAGGATAGTTGCAGAAGATTGAAGCTTAATTAAAGCTTCCGAAATAAATTGAAGACTTTGAGATAAAGTCGCTTTGTAGTTTCTTTACCATAAACATCGCCATGGGATGGAAAGTTGAAGATTTGTGGATGGATTTAAACATTCTCGTTTCATTTAAATAACAGCTTAATTTCCAAGACTGTAAAGTGTCTTAAGTGGAAGATGCCGAGCGGAGAAGAAATATATAGTTGCGGGTCAAATGAAGAATTCCAAAGGTTATCCGACCGGAGAAAAACTAATTAAGCTAAGCGTTATAATCGCAAAACACAGGATTACGCGGTTATTTTACATCGAACCATAACGGCAAACGTAAGCCTATTTGTTTTCTTATCTTTCTCTGTCCCTCCCTCGTCCCCTCGCTCTCTGTCTTATCCTCTTCCTATTCTGAGAAGAAAAAGGTGGCTTTCGGGAGAGTTATCTTATTGTTCGGAGATTGCGCCGGAGTTACATGAGTTATAACTATTTCTTGGGATTAAAAGGATTCCGAGAGTCGAAGTTGACAATACTTTCCGCAATTGCTTTAAATTTCATAACATTCGCGAACGAACTTCCCGCAAACTTCAGATTTGTGGTAAAAAGGAAAAAAAGGAGGGGGGCACAAGTATGGGAACGAAATAAGCTGAAACTATTTCTGCGTCATCGGTATATTTATTTTTTAATGAACATTTTTTTTTTAAATATAAATTGCAGTTGCTGAGGAAAAATTTGGTTCCCGTGAATGGAAGGGGAGATATGATTTTTTTTACAAATAATATATTTATGAATAAGAATGTATGAAATTTAGGTGTCGAATATAGATCAAAATTGTTAAAATTTGGATTTATAATATTGTTTTTGATTTTTTTATAATTAATCGAATCATTGAATATATGAGGTTGGATTGATTCTGTAACTGTCAGGAGACGACATTGTAATTTTCCATTTAACGGAACGAGTAGATTTAATGTATTACGTTTTATTTTATTTTATTGAAATATCAAAGTTTCATTGACAAATAATTATTTTTTTTCGTGTGGAAATTCATATTTTCAAAATTTGGAAACATTAGAATTAAGAAAAAAGATGATTTTGTAATTTTTTAAATTGTTTGAAATTTAATGTTGGTAGAGAAACATTTGTTAACAATTATTTGAATTATAGAATCAATTTTGATTGGGAGAAAATTGTAATTTCCCATTTAAGGAAACGAGTGGATTTATTCTATTACGTTTTATTTTATTTTATTGAAATATCAAAGTTTCATTGGCAATTAATTATTTTTTCTGGTGTGAAAATTCATATTTCCAAAATTTGGAAAAATTAGAATTAAGAAAAAAAAATGATTTTGCAGTTTTTTAAATTTTTTGAAATTTAATGTTGGTAGAGAAACATTTGTTAAGAATTGTTTGAATTATAGAATTAATTTTAATTGGGAGAAAATTGTAATTTCCCATTTAAGGAAACGAGTAGATTTATTCTATTACGTTTTATTTTATTTTATTGAAATATCAAAGTTTCATTGGCAATTAATTATTTTTTCTGGTGTGGAAATTCATATTTCCAAAATTTGGAAATATTAGAATTAAGAAAAAAGATGATTTTGCAGTTTTTTAAATTGGTTGAAATTTAATGTTGGTAGAGAAACATTTGTTAAGAATTATTTGAATTATAGAATTAATTTTAATTGGGAGAAAATTGTAATTTCCCATTTAAAGAAACGAGTAGATTATATTTTATTACATTTTTTTTATATGAAATTATAAAAATTCTAGTAAAAAATATGATTTTCATTCGTCCCGAAATTAAACATTCCACGTTTTCGGAAATTTAAATTTTTAAAAGAAATATCAATCAAATCTAATTTTCCTCTATTTTCCGTTCAAGGATCCGGGTAGATTTATTCTATTACATTTTATTATACTAAATTATCAAAATGTAATTGAAAAAAAATTTCATCCGCCCCGAAATTAATATTTCCACCTTTTCCTTAAATAAAATTAAAAAAAAAGAAATATGGATCAAATTCAATTTTCCTTCCGATTCCAGATTTATTTATTTACTTAAAAATTACTATCTTTGGAAAAAAAATCTTTAACAATTATTCAAATAATAAAATCTATATCCTTCAGAGAAAATTGCAATTTCTTATTTAAGGAAACGATTAAATTATATTGTATTGCATTTTATTATAAAAAATTACCAAAATTCTATGAAAAAGTATAATTTTTATTTGTTCCAAAATTAATAATTCAACATTTATGAAAATTGAAATTAAAAAAAAAATAAATATCAATCAAATTTAATTTTTCTCCCGATTCTACATTTATTTATTTACTTAAAAATTACTTTCTTTGGGGAAAAAATCTTTAACAATTATTCAAATAGTAAAATCTATATCGTTGAGAGAAAATGACAATTTCCTATTTAAGGAAACGATTAAATTATATTGTATTGCATTTTATTATAAAAAATTACCAAAATTCCATGAAAAAATATGATTTTCATTTGTTCCAAAATTAATAATTCCACATTTATGAAAATTGAAATTTAAAAAAAAAAATAAATATCAATCAAATTTATTCTTTCTCCCGATTTTACACGTATTTGTTTGATTAGAATTAAATTTCCGCGAGAAAAAAAAAAGAAATCTAAAATACTTTTGGTTACAAGGGAAGAAGGAAGAGGAAAATAAGTATTTTTCTTCTTCTTCTTCGAGGTTTTTATTACAGTGGAGTGTGGATAAGGTATCTTTTGGGGTTGGTGGGAATCACGTGTTTCAAAAATCGCTGAATTGAGGAGGAACGAGTGCCGCTATACTATGCTGGCAGGATAAAGGAATAGGGGAGGGAAAGGGAATTCTATCTCGCCTTTTTCATCCCTCGAACAACTCAAACTCTTACTTTTTTTTCTTCTCTACTTCTATTCTGCTTTTTCCTCCCTTTTTTTCCCTATCCGAACCACTCGAATTTTCCAACAGACCTTTTCCTCTGCATCTATTTCGAGAATGGTTTACGATACGAGAAAGAGAAAGCAAAGAAACGCCGAGTTCTTCTTCTGCTGTTGCTGCTTTTCGTATTCTCGGGGTACATGCGATTCTTACATAGGAAGATATCTGTTAAAATAACTACGTAATCCTATTTATTGTGTGAATATATATGTATATATATCAAATAATCCTACGTAGGAGTTTAAATTTTTCTCGAAATATGAAATATCTTTTGGTGGATCTAAAAATGGGTCGCCTACATAATGTTTACCAATAAGTAGGTAAATATTGATTTTCAGTAATTTTGGGTTGAAGTAGAAATTTTTTTGATGATATGAAATTATTTTTGGTCAAAGTAACATTTTTTTCTAAATTAATTGATCTACGGCAGCTGTATATGGACATTCGATAATTTTGGATCGGGGTACTTCAAAATTTCAGAGGAAATTGAAAAGTGCATGTTATTGCAGAAAATTGCATTTCACTTTTTACAGCATTATTTAACTTACAATTAAAATTGTTCTCTTTATTTATATTTAAAAATGTTTCGCTCACAACAATTTTGCTAGGGTTTCTATTAATTGTAATAATCAATCAGTTAATGGTTGATGTCTATTTAAATAATTTCGAATCGGGGTAGGAATTTTTCTAGTGATCTAAAATAATTTTAGGTCGGAGTAACATTTTTTTAAATGTTAAAGGTCGACGTCTATTAAAATTAGTATCAATCAGTATTCCTAATTTCCCAAATTAAAAAACAAAAATTATTTTTAATGGAGGCAATGTTTTTTCAAACCTTAGCAGCTAATTGAAAAATCAAATCATTAAATTATATTATATCTGAATTGCCTAATTTTCGTTGTACCTACTTTATATTTTTACTAAATTTCTTAGATCGTCCTAAAATTTTCTTTCACGATCTGAACCAATTCTGTACCTATATTACTAATAAAACAAAAAGAAACTATTGAGCCAACTCAAAATAATAATCTCTATACTGATAGTATTAGCTTGGTGCATAATTAACGACGATTTTTTTCAAAGCAACCATGCAAAATAATCGTCGTTAATTATGCACCACCCCAACATAGATACAAAAAGGCCTCCTTTTTTTCGATTTCCGCCAAAAGCAAAAAAAAGAGATTTTCACAGCCAGATCAAATAGGAAATCGGTAGCTAAAAGAATATTCGCAAAGCCCTGATACGCATATGAGTAGAATTGAAAAATCAAATCACCATATATCTGGATTGCCTAATTTTCGTTGTACCTGCTTTACATTTTTACTAAATTTCTTAGATCGTCCCAAAATTTTCTTTCACGATCTGAACCAATTCTGTACCTATATTACTAATAAAACAAAAAGAAACTATTGAGCCAACTCAAAATAATAATCTCTATACTGATATTATTAGCTTGGTGCATAATTAACGACGATTGTTTTCAAAGCAACCATGCAAAATAATCGTCGTTAATTATGCACCACCCCAACATAGATACAAAAAGCCTCCTTTTTTTTCGATTTCCGCCAAAAACAGAAAAAAAGAGATTTTCACAGCCAGATCAAGTAGGAAATCGGTAGCTAAAAGAATATTCGCGAAGCCTTGATATGCATATTAGCGAGTCTCGCTCGTATCTCTTTCCTTCTTTCCGATAGGGTCATGCAGGCAAAAGTTTGGAAAGACTTAAAAACGACACACTTGTGAAATAAGGTATGTCCCGAGGAGTTTATGAGGGCATAACTTACCAGCAAGTATGCCAGCCGAAGCTACGGAATTCCAAGTCGCGTGCATGCAAGGATGAGGATTAGGAGAAGGACATAGTCGACGTCTACTACCACCAGCTTGGCTGCGAAGAAGAGGAGGACGCGTCCAAGGATGAGGAAAACGAAAAGGAGGAAATGGAAAGAGAAGCAAAGCAGCAAGGCACTACGACTAATACTACTACTATGCTACTATGAACCACCATGGCACTACCATTACTTCTGTTCCTTCACCCGACCAACTCCAAACTCACCCTTTCCTTCCACCCCCCCCCCCCCCCCCCCCCGTTCCTTGTATTTACGTATGTGATACAGGGACAAACTTACACACGCTCATCCTCCCTTTTTGCCTGCGAATGCATGTGTCTGTTCGTAAACATCAGCCTCCTTCTCTCTCTGTCTCTCTGTCTGTCTGTCTGACTTTCCGTTTCTCTTTCTGTCTTCAAAGAAGGGTTGAAATTCTCCGTCTTCCTCTGGTTTTAAGGGAGGACGTTAAGAACAACCCCAAACACGACCAGTTCCGGTGGTGTCTCTCTCTCTCTCCGGCCCTTCGTAGGCTCCCTTCTGTGACAAACAAAAGCTAATGCACTTTTGCCAGATAACTGCTAGCACACTCTCCTCTACCTTCTTCTTTCCTGCGAGCTTTATCGCCAAGCTGGGAACTGGAGGGACGAAGGCATCGCTGATAAAAGTATGGAAGTTGCGCCCTTCTGGTTCTTGGAGTCTTCATAGATGCAGGTGCGAGTGTCGAGAATGAAAAAGTAGAGCAACAACGGTTTTCCGTTCAAGGGTCGGTTTTTTCCCTGTCCCTTCGATGTCGAGCTTTCGCCACCAGGAAGGACGAAATAAGCAAAACGAGGAATTTCGTCCTTCCTTCCTTCCAGCCCCAGGGAGTATTTATTTATTTTTGTATTTTTTTTTCATGTGTAAAAAGACACCGGGGAAAGAAATTTGGTTACACGGATTGTGTGGAAAAAGGTATGCTTGTATATAATTAATAACATTAATAAATGTAAAATATGTTAATATTAAAAAAGAAAACAAAAAAATAGAACTAGATAAAATTCAAATATTATAACAATAAAGCTATTTAGTTTATATAAAAAAACTAATGTCTTGTAAACATTTAATAAAATTTTTAAAAATTTAATAGCATTCAAAGAAACAATAAAAAATTGTATCAATAATCGTATCAATAATCAAAAAGTTGTCGCTAGCGATGGGCAATATTTTGAATAATTCATTTGTAACCATCTTTTCACAATAAAGTTGCATTTTCATCACAAAAACAGCGAGAACTTAGTTGCGCACCTACTATTTTTTGTATTTTTTATGTATATACCATATCCTCCTAAAAAACACCTCTGGTGCAAAAAAAGTCGAAACAAGTTCATGTATGAAAAGGGATCTCTCTACAAAAGTTGTGAAATCCAATAACATTAGACAAGCTCGTTTTTTTCATTATGTTAAGATGAACTAATCATAAAACGGAAATAATTTTTTCTGTTTACCTGATTGAACCGGTATTGAACTTTGTCGGGCCCCGAATCCAAAAGATAGGCAATAAATATCTTACAATTTAATTTATCTTTACCGCATTATGAATTAATAAAGATCAGATTACATAATAATGATATGAATAATTATACATCATACTCAAACATCTGAATTGTTCGGGGCCCAACAGGTTCAATACCGGTTCTAATCAGGTAAACAGAAAAAATTATTTCCTTTTTATGATTAGTTCGTCTTAACATAATGGAAAAAACGAGCTTGTCTAATGTTATTGGATTTCACAACTTTTGTAGAGAGATCCCTTTTCATACATGAACTTGTCTCGACTTTTTTGCACCAGAGGTGTTTTTTAGGGGGGTTCGTCTCCTTTTTGCAAATATTATTATTATTATCGGTTTTATATCTCGAGTTAATATAAATTTACAGTAAAATTAAAGCTGTGTTCATAAAAACGCGCCTCAATTTGATTTTATAAAATTTAATCTTGGCGCGTTTAATAAAGTGTACTAAAATATAGACGGCCCTGAGCCTCACGTTTGTACGGGAGCATCTGAATGTCTAAAGGCGTAGCAAACCGATGAGCCGTCACTGGGCGACAGAATTCGTTTGAGTGTGTGCGTAGGTTGAAACTGTGTATATACACAACGTGTTTCCACTATTTTTCATGTGCCCGCACCTAGTTCGGTCGAGAAAAGATACACGTTAACGCTCGCTCCCAATTCATACCTGAACTTGTCTCGAGACACTACCGCGTCTCCTGATATGAACAAATTAACTTTAATAGACAGGATATTAATAATCCTTATTATAAATATTATTCCAAAAGATACTAATATTTGTTATAACAACTCTACCAAAAAAATACTTTCTAATAATTCATCAATAATAAATTCAATTTTATGTTCATTAACCTTACTATATACATTATACATAAGATTATTAACTTCATCATTTTGATTCTCAATAATTACATTTTTAATAATAATTGGAGGTTTATTAATTCTTTTCTTATATTTCACAAGAATTTCGCCAAATGAATTTAATAATATTTCAATCAATACTTTAATATCATTCAACGGTTCAACGAACATAGTTTATAGTATTTGCAACTATATTATAAATTATATTATATTATATTTTTATAGCATTTTTTACCATACATATGGTAAATTAATACACCAGGTGTATGTTTTTAATCGCCATAAATATTTTAATATAGTTTAATTGATGAAACGGAGGAGTTATAGTAGGAAAAGAAAACTATATTGGCCAATTGGCAAACGCAAAATGCCATACGGCGAGCAACGTAACTCCTTTTGAGCACGTGGTAGCCACCTGGCGGCTGTACATGAACTATGTTTCCATGGGCAATGTTGGAGAAAATTTGAGTAACTATATGTTGTAATGGTACTGCCATCTTTTAGAAATAACTTTAGTTATATTTACGTTATAATAAGTGCGAAGCAGATCTATTTATATATATTTTCAAAGGTGAAGTAATTAGAGGTGAGCGAAGCGATAGAGGTCCTCGCCCCACTCACCGCTGGATAGTTTTTGTGTGAAGACGTGTAAACGGAATATTGAAAGCAAAATTTGTGAATCTAAGTTATTCGCTAAAAGAAAAAGAATAAGGGAATCAGCGGTAAGAAAAAATCAAAAGAAATTGTATTTATTTATTTGGAATTTGTATTATTTAAAATTTATGTATTAGGTGTTTGGGAGCATAATTCTAAAAACGATAGAAATTCAAGGACGACAAGGCCACGTGCCCTGGGAATCGACAACATTATTAAGAATAAAAGAGATTGTACGCGACACACCGAATAAATATCAACAAAAACCAACAGAAAAAATAGATTTTGCTGTTTTTTCCGGGAGATCTTTTTTTTAAAAAATGAAGGAGTTGGTGGATCCCTTTGGATTCTATGGAGATGTTCGGCGAGATCACCTACGAGCAGTCTGAGGAGACTTACAATGTATAGAGCGATGTTCACCATATAAAAGTTTCAAAAAATTAAACATTAAATGTTGAATATTACATAAATATGGAAATTGCTATTTTATAATAACAATTGCTACTTTTTTTTTAGAAAACTTGCATAAATTATTTTCAACTAATTATAAAATATATTAAAACTGTAAAATAAATAAAAAATGCAAAAAAAATCTAAAAATAAGTAGGTCCCTGAAAGGGTTCAAGCAATTATCAATTTTGTAAGTGAATACGTATGGTATAATAAACCATATTGAAAGCTTTATGGTAACTAAAACAATATACAGGGTGTCCCAGCTAACTTGACCACCTTGAATATATCTAACAACACTAAGCCAGGTATTCAAGGTGGTCAAGTTAGCCGGGACACCCTGTAGTGTACTATTTTATTATACATGTAGCAGAAGATACTATAAAAAGTATGTTCGAAATGAACGTTTTAACATAAATAATTTTATCGTAACTTTTACTGCAATTAAGTTACGCATACTATAAACTATATTGCGTCGAACTATACAAGTTAACTTTGTTCATATGTATAATCCATTTCATTACTTTTTTTATCGTTGTAACTGATCATAAATCTAATTACATGGAAGATTAAGTTTCTCGTAAGTTACCGGGAGTATATTATTATTTACTATACACAGTATATTATTTTTTACTGTATGCTATAATATTATTTATAGCAGTGGTTCTCAAACTTGTTTGTCCTACGACCCCCTTTCCAGAAAAAATATCACTTAGCGCCCCCTGGAAATTAATTTTTTTTTAAATTTTACAGTTATTCATCGCCCCCCAGATGCACCTGTGGCCATCACCGCCAGGGTGCGGTGGCGCCCACTTTGGGAATCACTGATTTATACTATACTATTATTTATTTATTTTTCTATACACATATATATATGAGGTATTCCATCCCGTTTCGTACGGTAATAAAGTTCACTGCTCCGAAAAAACTTACAACTTTGACGTACTCCATAATCGCCTCCTTAGAATACATGAGATTTTTTTCAAAATTTTGGATCCGTAATTTTTTGAGTTATTTGAAAAATTACTTTTTTCCAAAAATCGTCTGTATCTTTAAAACATGCGATTGCACAGAAAATTCTTTAAGACAAAAAAGTTTGAGTTTGTAATGAACTACAATAAAAATTTTTTTCTTCGATTTTTCGAGATGAAGAAAACCTCATTTTTGGAAAAAATATACAAAACTATTTTTATTTCGTCATTACGTCACAATCGATTTTCCTGAAAAAATTACAGGACATGGTGTTATGTGTAATGAGCGACCACATATTTTTTTAAAAGTGGTTGGCGATCTCATATGCATAGTTCAATTGAGTTTAATACTGTTTAATATTGTTTAATATTGTTACAGTTTTTATACAACGACATAAAAATATTTTTTATTCATATTTATTATATAATTTTATCAATATTGACGACGAAAAAATATGTAATACACGAATAATTAATAATACTGAAGAGGGTCTTAAACGTTGGACCGAAACGTATATAGAAAATATAATAACAAGTTATTACTGGTCTTACTCAAGAACGAAGAATCCAAAATTTATATTCAATTGAGTTTCTAAAAAATTAGAAAAAAAAACTGATTCGAATACTGAATAACAATGTAGTACATTGTACTACATAAATGTAGGGTTTCCTACATAGGTTTATACATACATGTAGGGTTACTACATACATGTAGTGCAATGTACTACATTGTTATTCAGTATTCGAATCAGCTTTTTTTCTAACTTTTTAGAAACACGATTGAACCATGCATATGAGATCGCCAACCACTTTAAAAAAAATATGTGGTCGCTCATTACACATAACAGCATGTCCTGTAATTTTTTCAGGAAAATCGATCGTGACGTAATGACAAAATAAAAATATTTTTGTATATTTTTTCCAAAAATGAGGTTTTCTTCATTTCGAAAAATCGAAGAAAAAAATTTTTATTGTAGTTCATTACAAATTCAAACTTTTTTGTCTTAAAGAATTTTCTGTGCAATCGCATGTTTTAAAGATACAGACGATTTTTGGAAAAAAGTAATTTTTCAAAAAACTCAAAAAATTACGGATCAAAAATTTTGAAAAAAATCTCATGTATTCTAAGGAGGCGATTATGAAGTACGTCAAAATTGTAAGTTTTTTCGGAGCAGTGAACTTCATTACCGTGCGAAACGGGATGGAATACCTCATATATATCTTTTTTTCGTTCCTTTTTCAGAATTCCTGCAGTAACGGATGAAAGGATTTTCGTGCATTCAAACACCGGTAATCGAACGTTTCTTATCGGGTTACTGGGTTTTCACTAATCGAAGCTACTGGCATTAAACCGATCGAGATTTATTAACTCATATTAATTGGCGTCCAATCACGGGCGATTTATGAACTCCCATTAATTTCCTTCCGGATATCCGATGTCAAGGCGCCTCGCGATTGCTGGCTTTTGGCCGAATATGAAACCTATCGGATTCTCTCTCTGTGTTGTTTTGAAATGATAGAAAATTTTCAGCGAAATATTTATTTCTCGAAATGCACCGAACCAATTTATTTACGTTATTTATTCACCAAACATAACGTCAATAAAATTTACGTAATATATATACAAAATGTAACGCAATTAAAAATCCGTTGATTTCATTTTTAATACGTTAGCCCTTTCTTCCCTTGGGAGAGTGTTACAGTTTCGTCGCGAATTCGTTGTCATTTTTCAAAACTATAAAAACCGAATTATTAAATTTCCAACTATATAATTTATAATAAATTTAATTTGTAAATTTTATTTTATAAAAATTCAGTTCTATTAAATTATATTAAATATATGCACTTAACACTATTGTCGCTACTAATATTAATTATTTAATATCATGTTAATTTTAAAGTGTTTCCAAAAAAATAAATTTAGTTGTTCACAATTTTATCGTATATCAATTATAATAACAACAATAACCACAACGACAATAATAATAATAAAAAAATAATATAATAATTATAATAATTAAAATACTAATAACAGCAGTAATAGTAGTAATAATAATAATAATATAAATAATAATAATAATGATAATAATAATAACAATAATAATAATAACACGTTGTTAATTCTAAAATTAATAGTATTTTAAAAAATAGTAGTAGTATAATTTTTAAATATAGTAGTTTTATAAATATTCCAACAACGCATGGTAATTTTTATTATGCCGAAAGCGATTTTCACCATGCCCTAGTAATTTCTGTGGCACGAAAACAAAATATGCTCCAATGAAAGATTTTTTTATCGTCAGTCTCTGAATATACATACATATGTAATATAGTAAAATCAACCAAGTGACTTTCCTTTGCTCGACGTCGCGCGGAGAAATAAAGGTGCGAAAGATGAATGTCTTTTTGAGACACATACGGAGAATTAAGAGCTTGCAAGGGCAGTTTTCGGGAACCGAAAAAAAAGGCTTATCCTAATTGCCTGTAATAAAAAGCTTGTTATCGGTTAGAGTTATATGCTTTTGTTCGGCCTTCCTGGCCATTATCTTGTCTTGCCCTGGGCAAAAAATAATATCCACCAATATGAGAGTAGCAGCGGGAAAGTGCAGGGGATGGAAACTGTCGGAATATAAACACACGACATTTTTTGGGATGCGGAAAATCCTGGCGAACGGGACGGGACGATAAAGTTGCCGAGTTTCTGAGCCACTGGAGGTTATTCAGGTATTTTCCAAAAAAAAAAAAGAAAAAAAGGAAAATAGGAAACAGAATAAAATGCAAGTTTATTGTAACCCGATGAAAACTCGAGCGGCAGCGTCGGAAACGAGAGCTTGATAATAATATTCATAACATATAATCATCATCATCGTCGTCATCATCGTTACATGGTAATCGGTTGGAGTTGCAACTAACTTTTTCAATTCAGCGTAGTTAGTACGGCAGACGTTTCCACGATACATAAATAAAATAGAGTAGAATGAAACTCCAGTGATGCCCCGAGAAAGCTCGTAAGGCAACGAGAGTAGAGACCCTTAATTATTATGATACATAGTAAATGCAAAGTTACAGCAATTTGCCTGGCATAGAATGAAAAATTTGTATACGTCAATTCTGTGGCATAGAAAGGAGACTTTACAACAATTAATATTGGAAGCAAATAAGGGAACGAATTAGGTAGAGAATTTATATGGTCGATTTTAATTAGTTTTTCTCTTAGATTTATAAAAGTGCTTTATTTAAAAATTATACTATTACAGTAGAATCTCCGTACAAGATACCACAAGGGACCGAAGGGGAATACGATTCCGAAAAAAGAAGAAAATTACCGTTCCCCCACTCAGCGGCCTGTTACGCCGGAGAGAAATAGATCTCACGGTCTTCGTACAAGATACCATGCAAAATAGTTTAAAGTTAAACCGATAATGTAGGTTGCTTTGTATTCCATATCCTTTTCCTTCTTTTTTTTTGTCACGTGACTGGAAGTCCGCAAACGAGGAGTTCTCGCAGTGTTGACAAGAAAGAAAAAGAGAAGAAAAGTTATTTTTACCTTTTGTGCAATTATCTCACGTAAGTAAATCAATTTTAAACATTTGAAACACATCAAAATAGGTTTGAGTTCATGTCCCCGACAAAAAACTACGTTTACAAGACCTTGAAAATTCTCTATGAATTTTAAACCCACAAAAAATTAAAATGTTAGCTTAAATAATTAATAATTTATGATAATAAATGTTGGGAATTTCAATCATCCCGCCAACGTCATCACGACGGATTACCGCTAAGAGCGCCATCTATTGGGATTCGATCTCTCGATCGATCCACGCGCTCGATATCTCTCTTTTAATCGCGCAGTCGCACCCGTATCTCAACCACCTTTATCTAATATGGCTGCCAACTACCGTTCGCGCTGCGTGTAGCTTAGTATCACTTACCGTGCTTTCTTTAATCAACAACAGTTTCTTTATATAGTGTTATAATAAACGAAAACAATATACGTGTATTATTCACGGATATCTCTTCCAACCTTTCCACCACCTTCCCACGATAAATGAAAACAATCGTTATGTGTAAATAATTCTCATTTTTTCTCATTTATTTCCGTGGAATCTTGTACGGAGCGAGCGACTCCAAACATTCAGAGGCGAAGAGGCATTAGAAGTGGGGGTAGTGGATTAGCGAAGGGGAACCTGTGGTATCTTGTACGAAGAGAATCGAAGGTATCCTGTACGGAGATTTTACTGTACTATTAATTTTAGAATTAACAACGTGGGATTAATTTTACCTCGAATATTATCCATCTAGAAATATATTACTTCAATCAAAATGCTCAATATTATTATCATTATCATTATCATTATCATTATTATTATTAATTATATAATTTATTATCACTACTACTACTGTTATTAGTATTTTAATTATTATAATCTTAGATGATAATTTTCTCTGTGATTCGAAACATGTTTTTTTTGTTTCTAAATTAATTATCTATGGAAAACAAAGCAAATGTTGGATAAAAGTGGTTGAAATCCCAATAAATCTGGGAAGAATTTTGTGATTGTTTTTAAAAATAATGCAACAGTTTAAAAAAATAATGACAGGGATTATTGAATTTTCTAACGGATTCTAATTTTCTTTTTAGTTTTAGATAATACTTAATTCTCCATTTATAACGATGTTTTTTTATCAATTTGAAAGAAATTATCTAATAAAGAAAACAATTTTTAGATAAAAATAGTTGCAATCATAATAAATGTGGGATGAATTTCACTATTGATTTTCAAAATAATACAACAGTTTGAAAAAATATTGCACAAAATATACGAAATTTTCTAATCGATTTCAATTATTATACTCAATGATTTTTTAATTGATTGGAACTATATTATGTAATGGAAAAAATAATCGTAAGATAAAAATAATTGGAATCACAATAAATATATATTTGTAGGATATTAATTTATTAATAAATTATTAGGGTATATAAATTCTACATTAAATTTTCTCCTCATACAAAGACATGTTGAAATGGTATTTTATATTTAAAAAAAAAAGTAAATGCATGAATTTTCAAATTCTAGTGGATTCCAATTATTTTAATTCTTAGGTAACAAATATTTTACTGATTTTATTTTACTGTTTGATTAATTAGTAGATGTTTTAGAAATTTTAAATAAATTGCCTAAGGAAAAAAATAATTATTGAATAAAAATAATTGGACTCGCAATAAATGAACGATAAACACCAGCAAAATTTAATATTATTAAATTATTACTGCAACCTTGTGAATTAAAAGAAAATTTTTATTTATGATTAGAATAAATTGCCTAAGGAAATAAAAATTATTAAATAGAAATAATTGGACTCGCAATAAATAAACAATAAACACCAGCAAAAAATAATATTATTCAATTATTACTCTAACCTTGTGAATTAAAAGAAAATTTTTATTAACGATTCGAATAAAAAAAGTCACACCTTGAACCACGTGGGGTTAATTTTACCCCGTAACTCTATCCACCAAGAAATATATAATTTGAATTGAAAAAAAATACGTTACAAAAATGCTTCGTCTGTTTTCGATGAAAAATAGATTCCAGTAAAACAAAAATAATATTTCTAACTATCCAAATTTCTTCTCCGAAGGCATAAACTCGAAATCCATTTAAAAAAAAAGAATGCAGCAGTTTTAAGGCTGCACTCTTAACCCCACATAATTCGCGGAGGGTTAAATTACAGGGGTGACTTACACGGCGTAGAAATATTACTAGCAATTTTACAATATCCCCTTTTCACTCACTTTTTTCAGTAATATAATTTCGTAACGAATGTATAAATTCCCTTTTCTTGTCATAACACGAAAAAAAAAAAAAAGAAATTTCAAACGTTAATTCCTATCGAAGCTTACGGTGAGACAATGGATGGTCTCTTTACTGTAAGAAAAGAGGGCCTTTACAAATTTTATCACCCTCTTTTTCTCTCCCCAAGTTGTCTTTTCACACGAAACAAGTCTTTCCTCTTTTTCTTTTTGCTCTCCCCTTTTTTTTAACTCGCTTTTTTCAGTCTCCACTTGACTTGAAAGTTGATGAAAGAAAAGAAAGTGCGAAGCCTTTAAAAGCATATAGTAGCGTACTTACCCTTCTCTTTTTTTCTTCCTCCTTCTTAATTATTTTCCAGTACTCTGAAATACTCTCATTTAAAATGAAGCTTATTAAGCTCATTATATTCGATATTATAAAACTTTCGCAAGGATTCAAGTAAAGTTGCTTCTTCATGAAAGAAACAATGATTTCTCCTTGCAGAGGATAAACGGTGAACGTTAATGACCAAAATAAATTTCCAGGCAATGAGATTCAAAGGAGGGCAAGGAATCCTTAAATTTGCATACGTGACGATCAATTTTTACCTGCTCGGTGCCGCTATTGGTCATCGTTTTAACCCTAGATAACTAAAAATTTTGGTGACAAATCATATACGGAATTAAATATTAAAAGTCGCTATTTCAATAAGGAAAATTTAACGCTTAATTAACACAAAAATCAACCCATTGGGGGACACATTTTTTTAGATTAGACCAAATTTGAGATTTTATTACATTAATAATGCAAACATAGAAATCAATTAATTATTGCAATTTTTTATAAAAGTTATGTAAATTAGACCTCCGAGAATCTAAACGTGTTATAATGGTTTTTGAATGTTGGGAAATTTATTTTTTAAAAAATAAGGAACTAAATATTTACTTTAATTAAATTCAAATACCAAATCAGGTATAAACAAAGCATAATTAATTCTTAGCAATTATTTAAAAGAAGAAACCTAGTAGAAGTATTTTAATTTTGATTCTTCTTCAAGGAAAATGCTTCTAATAAAATTACTACTAAAATTACCACTATTTTAATTATAAGTAATTTCACGAATTTAGTAATCAAATTTCCGATAGAAACCATCGGTTTTCGATTCCCCCAAATTCACTAAAAAAAAAACCGGTTCTCGAAAATCAGCTACCCCTAGTCGCGATAGCAGCGAAATTGATGGAATCAACGAAGACATCCCTGTAGAGATTTTTAAGCGAGCTTTGGACAAAAGGCATATTCGGGGTAATATTCTTTGCAAAAAAAAACGTCAAAAGAGAACGGTAAGCTTCTGGTTCATAAAACAATGATCATTTCTTTTTCTAAATATTTATTTTAACTAAATTCAAATACCAAATCAGGTATAAACAAAGCATAATTAATTCGTAACAATTATTGGAAAGAAAAAGCCTAATAAAAGTATTTGGTTGCACATCAGAAGTGCAACCGGTTTTATAGCCTCGGAAATCAATTGCACGCAAGTTGAGTAATCGGTCTCGAATGGGTTAAGAGTTAAGGGGTTAGGCCACTCTAGGATTTTCGAAAAATCGATTTTTGTTTGGCCTTAAATGGTCCCTTGGTATCTCAAAAATGGTGTCCCAAAAGGTTATGGCCGGGACAAATCTCAAAGTACTCGATTTTCGAATTTTAGTACACGGCCGCCCGGTCCGCAGCGAGCTATTACTGAAAACTTCAAACGCGTTTATCTCGAAACTACATTTTTCATAATTGCCGGAAACAGAACTCGGACAATTTTCAACCGATTAACTTGAATTTTTAAATATATTTATAAAATTACATTACCCATAAAAGTACACATCACTTTTTTCTTATATTGCATAGTTCATTTGTTATTAATAATTTTCTGACGATTTTATTGGCAATTTTTTTCAGAAGTGCGCCATTTTGGCAAAAATCAATATATCGAAAAAGTGACATGTACTTTTATGGCTGCTCTAACATATAATCGAAAAAAAGTAACCGACTTATTACAATTAAAAAATTACAGGCGGTGCGTTTTCGACAGTTTGACATGGAAACACGGAGGCGTCTTCGCAAAAACGCTGCACAGGCGCCATTTTGAACATAATCGCTTCAAAAAAATTAACGTACACAGTCGATGATATGTATAATAAACACCCTTTTTCGTAATTGCGATGTATTTTATAGTTTGTCTAAAAAAAATTCCCAAAAAAAGGCCCATCTTTTCGGCCTCTAGAGTGGCCTCACCCCTTAAGGGGGGGTTCTGCCTTATAGGGCCGAAAAAGTAGGTGATATTTGCGAATATTTTATTAACAAAACTGTTGAACGAGTTTATTTGAACTTTGGCAAGTTGTTTCATTGTACCCTTAAGTATTATTACACACTTTTATGAGGCTGTACAAAAAAAATGTGCGTGTGTAGAGCGTCGATGGCAAAACGTTGAGAAAAAAATGGCTCGTGCTGGCGTTGAAGGAAAGTGTCCTATGATGTATCTGAAAAACAAAAAGGAAAAGGGATTCTTAATCTGCATGAACATGGTTATCTATGGTAATAGAATTATGGCTGTATCTGTTACCGTTCTTTTTTTATTTATATAGGGTAACCGAACCAATAAGTGAATAGTTTCGTCAAAGAGCATTTTAAAATGAATGATAATAATTACATGATATCTTGAATGATTTTTGCCTAGTACCATTGGGTCCTTTATAATTCATTTCATTAATGTAAAAATTATTTATGTGTTCAAAATTAGGCATTATTTAAAAAAAAATTAAAATATATTATAAAACACTATTGGCCAGTAAGTGAATGGTATGAACCAGTGAGTGAATGCGCGTGACCCAATGAGTGAATGAAATATGACTTTTGTTCAGTATCATCAGTTTTTTTATATTATTTATAAAAATATATACCTATTTAATTAATGATTTGATAATTAATCAATATTTATTACAATAAAATCCAAATTTTGTTATTTTGATTGCAAATAACATTAATTCAACACTGAATAGCAAGAATACTAAAATATTGCTTGAATTTATATTATTAATATTATTGTTTGCCTTCGGTACATTTTCCTCAAATTTTTTCGTACTTTTCGTTTTTTTTCTTTTCGTTAGTTTTGCCATTACACAGAAATAATTATTAATTAAATAAGTACTATTACTAACTAACTCTAATTACTATTAATTTGATACTATTTACTTTACACCCTACATCTTAAGAGCTACGACTAGTCGCTGCATCTAACCTCGAAATTCACTTACGCGTAAATATGCGTATTCACTCACTGGTACCCAACGATATCAAGCTCTACTTTACTAGTAGTTGAATACATTCATTCACTGGTCACTAGTATAATTTATGGTACCAATGAATGAATGATACAAACATTAATAATTTGAAAGTTATAATAAGTATTAAGGTCAGAAATCCATCTTATACATTAGAATAATCAGTTATTTTTAATGCAAATTTTAGCAAGTCCTGAACGTGTCATGTTATTTAATAATAGGTTTTCCAAAAATTGTTTCATTCGTGCCGTTGTACATAAAATTCCCCATTTTCGCGAATATGACTATCAGTACATACTTTATAAGAATTTATTGAAAGAAACCCATAATATTTAGTAATAAAAACTAGTGCAATGTCAAGTTTAGGCACTCAATTAAATGTGAATGTTTATCAATTACCAATCTAACAAGTTCTACCTTATTAATAATATAAACTTTCACGGCCGTTCACTCACTGGTAGGCATTCAGATATTGGTTCGGTTACCCTAATTCCTTGCGATTTTTGGACGAAATTCGAACTTTTTTTACAAAAGGCTGCCATTTTAACAGTTTTTCATTTTTCGGAATTGTTCTAGTACCACAGATAACTCATGCAAATTAAGAATCCCTTTTCCTTTTTCTTTTTCAGATAAACCATAGGACAATTTTCTCCAACGCCAGCACGAGCCATTTTTTGCTCAAAGTTCTGCAATCGACGCTCTACACACGCACATTTTTTTTTTGTATAGCCTCATAAAAATTTGTAATAATACTTAAGGGTACAATGAAACAACTTCCCAAATTTCAAATAAACCCGTTCAACAGTTTTTTTATTAACAAATTCGCAAATATTACCTACTTTTTCGGTCCTACAAGGCAGAACCCCCCCCCCCCCCCCCCCCCCTAATGGGAAACTATGTCCAGAACCCAATCCTGGGCTGAAATTTAAAATTTGCCCGGTCAAACTTTCGAGTTCCTTCTCGGAATGGCAGATCGTACGGAAATGATCCCGTTCCTGGAAACGAGTAGAGACGGATGTTAAGATGAAATTAAAGATTGCGAGAAAATAAAAATCATCGGCGTTGGAACGAACTTTCGTAATTTCCTAAAAAGATGAGAAATATGTATATACGTATCCAACCGATAAAGATTCTTCGCGATAAGGGGGTACGATCCGTCCGAGATGATCGTTCGGAAGCTAAAAAGCGCGGCTCGGCGGTAACAGCGGTGATAAGAGGCTCTGGCTCTCATCGACGCGGTAATACGTAGGAAGGGTATCAAAGGAGCCGCCCTCGCTTGGCACCTTGGCCAAATGGTAACTGCCAAAAAGCCAAACTAAGCAGACTAACACCCCCTAAACTAATATAACTGACATCAGAGAAAAGTCAACCCCTTCCAGGCCCTTGTTTCTTGCCCCCGACTCATAAACATTTGCGAGTCCAAGCGCAGCGTCGTTAACACCGGGAGTAACACCGTTTACAAACGTTACGTCTGTACATTTGGCCACTATTACACGGAGCAATCCTAGACCTCGTAATAAAATCCAACGGTAACTGTTAAACGTAAGGCCTACTTAGTAGCAGAAGCCAGGCGAATTTCCATCTCGCCCTAACTACTTTTCCGCTCTTTCCTTCATTTACAACTAACTTACAGACGGGGAGGGAATATCGCGTGTACTTACGTCCTTTGATATAACCACCAGCTATTCTCCAAATGGAACTATGCCAAAATGAAGGCGAACAAATTAGGATAAGCAGGGAAAAAGGAATGATCGTTGTTTTATGAACCAGAAGCTTGCCGTTCTCTTTTGACGTTTTTTTTTTTGCAAAGAATATTACCCCGAATATGCCTTTTGTCCAAAGCTCGCTTAAAAATCCCTACAGGGAGGTCTTCGTTGATTCCATCAATTTCGCTCCTATCGCGACTAGGGGTGGCTGATTTTCAAGAACCGGTTTTTTTCTTTTTTTTTAGTGAATTTGGGGGAATCGGAAACCGATGGTTTCTATCGGAAATTTGATTACCAAGTTCGTGAAATTACGTATAATTAAAATAGTGGTAATTTTATTAGTATCGCTTGTGGTAATTTTAGTGGTAATTTTATTAGAAGCACTTTGGTTAATTTGTAACCTTGTAACCTTTGTAACCTTGTGAATTGGAAGAAAATTTTAATTTAAGAATAAACTGCCTAATTTAAATAAATTAATATTAATAATTTAAGTAAATTGCCCAAGGAAAAAAATAATGATTAAGGATGTTCTTGCGTTTGCAAAAATCAAAGATTAAATTCTGAAAAAATTTTGACCAATAAACCTAAAATTATAGACTTAAAATTATTTTTTTGAACATTTTTCACCGTTTAGTTTGCGAGTAATCGATTTTCGAAAAATAGCAATTTTACATGTTAAGTATCGGGGAAATAGAAGTCCACATGTTCTACTCAAGAATTCTAATTTACTAAAAAAGATTTTTCAACCAAACAAATTTTAAAAATTGCATTATGTTATTCTGTACTTAACAAAAAAATGAAAATAATTGACCGTTTAGTTAATTGTTTATTTAGATTTGAACGCGATAAAAACGATGAAGTAATAAACAGGCGTAAGCAGCGTGGCAACATCGTATCGATAAGAGCGACATCTAGCGGTATAAATTCTAACTTTTTCACCGGGAAGTTTGAAATTCGCGTACTTGCATAAAGTACGATAAGACAAGATTTGCCACCACAACTCTTTGGCGATTTGGCTGATATTCACTATTCTTCGTCCTTCCACTACACATTCATTTTCCGAAAGACATTTTTTTCTTCTTTTAACAGCAACACTCACGTTATTTCGCCATTCAGTTTTCTTTTTTCTTTCGAAACGACCTTTGTGACGATGTTGATCCATCTTTGCAGGTTATGTACAAATACGAAAAATATAGGTAACAGCCTTGCCAACTGGTAAGAAATGAAAGCTTTATCGACAACGTTGCCAAATGTAAAGCGATTGAAATAATCGAAACAAATAATTCATATAAAGATAATTTAGAGGACTATATCACGGTGCTCTTCTCAAATATATTTTTAATAACTAAAAACATGTGTTGCATTATATTTACGATTGAACGTTAAAATGTTTTCCATTATAAGATTTACTTTTAGAAGATGGTACTTTAGTCAAATCAGTGACTGTAGCTTATTTTATTTTACCTATATTGCATATATTAATCGTAAAATTAATTATATATTAATTTTTTTAAATTTCCTATAAAAGAGAACCATTGTACGGATATTCATTTGACTAGATTGTCCCGCAAGAACATCCTTAAATAGAAATAATTGGACTCACAATAAATAAACAATAAAGACCAACAAAATTTGATTTTATTAAATTATTACTGCAACCTCGTGAATTAAAAGAAAATTTTTATTAATGATTAGAATAAGAGTTACACCTTGAACCAGGTGGGGTTAATTTTACCCCGTAATATTATCCACCAAGAAATATATAATTTGAATTTAAAAAAAAATACGTTACAAAAATGCTTCATCTGTTTTGGAAGAAAAATAGATTCCAGTAAAACAAAAATTGTATTTCAAACCATAAAAATTTCTTCTCCGAAGGCATAAACTCAAAATCCATTAAAAAAAAAAAGAATGCAGTAGTTTTAAGGCTGCACTCCTAACCCTAAATAATTCCGTAACAAATATAGGATGAAAATTTTATCAGATTGCAGAGATTTTCGGAAAAGATCAAACAAATTTTTCTAAATTACAACGATTCTTGTAACGTCCAGAAAAAAATGTGCATTTGACTACGTTGTAGTGACTTTTGCAAAAAGTCACCGTGCGCAAATTATTCTACATTGTGCTTTCCTCCCTATAGAAACTGGTTGCTATACGTTACAGTACATGTAACGTAATATCATACAACTCTGAAGCAAAAATTGTTACGAAGTAGAACAATTTACTATTGCTTCAATTGTGCCTTCCTCCGTGACCTGTAAAGCAAAGACGACACTGAATTCCATATTTCCTCTGAGCGCAAATGGAGAAATATATTAAATATACAGAAATATACAGAATAATGGCTTTTTTAATGTAAAGAAATATATTACTTGATACATAGAAGTATATAAAAAAAAAACTCAAGAGAAAAATTACAATTGGATCTTACATATGCGAGAGATAAAAAAAACCCATTTACGAAAATTAAATTTAAGATCCTAAATAAGTTAAATTTTAAAATAAGATCTAAAATTTAAGATCATTGCAAAAACTCAGAAAGAAATCCTGCCGGTAACCATCATCGGCTACACCCCCTGTATAATTTAACCCTAGATAACTGAACCTAAAAAGCAATTAACTAAAAATTGTTTTTTAATGTTTTTTAATTTTTTTTTTTTCAATCTCTTATTTCGTCTCAAGATTCATATCCTCATTTCGGGGGAAAGAATTATTTTTATACAATTTGTAATTTCAAAAGGGAAAGGGTGGCCGAAAAAAGTCGAAATTTCTGCCCGGAATTAATTTCTCACTCTCTGTTGCGTTAATTTTTACATGAATTCTATAAAAATGGGCGCTTTGTAATTTTTTACTTTGTAAACATTTTAAATAAGTCTTGTTAAAAAAAATTCTAATCGTTTTTCTGAACATCGAAAATAAAGATTTTTGTAAAAAAAAAAAGTTGTTTTGTAAGTTCACCGTCAATGGTCGAAAGAATCAAAAAATTGCCAACGTTATTTCTGTAACTAAAAACGACGTCTTTTTAACAACGAGGATTGCAGGCTGCTGGCTTTCTTTGTACTTCGTACTCCAGATTTTCAAATAACCCCGCAGATGATTTTCCCTCGCTGTGTCATAATTTTTGAAGAGCGCGTGAATGGATGGAAAAGGTAGTGTATGGTTTTAAAGGGAACAAAATGTTTCAAAGCTTTGAACTTTACACTGAAAGAAAGATTTTCTTGTATGAAAAAAAAAAGAACGGGTTTAAGAGGACCCTTCATTAAAACCAAAGCTAAGTTAAACTGGGTTAATCAAGTTTCTCTGGCACAGTAAAGCTCTATTTGAAAATAACAAACGAATTATATGTATATATTATTATATAATAATATGTAAATATAATAATAAGATTACATATTGTATATTATTATATAATTTTGAAATCTACACCAAAAGTACGGATTTTATAGAATTGAAAAATAAGTGTACCGATATCAGTATAAAGAAAAAAATTATCCGATATTGATTCAATAATAATAACAATAATAATATGATATATTCAATTTTAATATAATATCGCATATATTTAAATTCATTCCACCGGTTATTTTTTAGTTAAAAGTTGTTATTTAGTAAAATTAATTTCCAACATAGCAAATCCCTATACAATAAAACTACAAAAATTCTACAACATCGTAAATTTGACCTCCTTTATTGTAAGAATAAAAAAAAATAAAATTAAAATAAAAGTACAATTTTCAACAGAACCAAAAATTTGATGAAATTTTGTTTCGGTTTTTAATTTTGAAAGAAAACCGGTTATCCATTTTCGAAATAACTAAAAGCAACAATTTAATTAATAATGAATAAAAGTTCAATTTAATTTTATTATAATTTAGTAATTTTAACTTCATTTATTGTTATTCCAATTACTTTCATAATTAAGTCAACTGGAAATTAAATAATTGGTGCCTTTATTTTTTATTACATAAAATTTATGTATAGATAAAATGATAATTGAAATTTAAAAAGAAAAAACAGATTTTGACTTTATCTAATAGAATTAGATATAACTAAATAATTAAAGAACTTTCATGCATCTAAAAAAATTTGGAAATAAAAAATAGATTATATAACATACAATTAAAAAATTTCACTCGAAAGGGTCTAGCCGGATAAGATAGTCAAATCGGCCTTTGAGTCAATCGGGAAACGAATTGCACCATAATGTTCGGGGGAAAAAATGAGTAAGAATCCTAGATTTTCAGTCCCCAAAACGCACTAGGGTCCCTATAAACTCCGGTCTAGTGATTTTAGGTTTTTCGACGATATCTCGATCAGCTTTCGAGCTAGAAAAAAAGTTTTTTTTTCATTTTGTAGGGTTTTTTAAGCCCTACAAATTGTTGACATCAAAAAAATTTTTGGCGCAAAATTTTAGTTTTTAGAGCCGTTCGAAAATTTTAAAATTCAATATATCGAAAACAACGACCGACTCATCGCTAGAAAAAATATATGTTATGTATTTTCACTTTAAAAAATTCTCTTAATTTTTTCAGATTTTTTAAAGTGGTGGAACGTACTGAAAAAAAATATAAACTACTAAGAACTCCAGTTTTTTGCTCCTAGCGCTTTGAGGTTATGTTTTATGATAAAAACGATGGAACCATTAAATTCTGCGGGAAAAAAATACATCGAAAACATGCATCATACGTGTTAAAATAATGTTCGGTTGACCTTGAATATACATGGAATATATAGAGACGCTATCGGCCATCTAGGGATTTTCATTGTTCGGTTAATTCGTTCAGGCGTAGCCTAGTTATCGCAATATCTTCAAACATGCGATACATGATTTCGACGTATCTTTTTCCGTAGAATCCGATTCTGCCATTATTTTTACCATTGGACATAACCTCAAAGCGCTAGAAGCAAAATGTCACTGAAAAATTCAGTTTTTTACTCCTGGAGCCTCGAGGTTATGTTTACGATAAAACCAATGGTACCATCGAATTCTACGGAAAAAATACATCGAGAACATGCATCACACGTCTCAAAATAATGTTCGGTTGACCTTAAATATACAAGGAATATGTCCCTGTATAGGGACGCCGTCGGCCGTCTAGGGATTTTCATTGTTCGGCTATTATACAAATTCTTGAAGACCATTATTCAATTGAAATTAATAAAATGCACATTTCTATGGTTCCAATTTGTTAAAATTGCTCTTGACGTACCATTACTACAAAAAAACTCTTTAACAATTATTGATAGCCAGTAGTGATCAATACCGTCGTCAGGACTCATCAACAATCGTTTGAAAAAGTAAGTTTTATCAAATTTATATCTCGCTAGGAGACAAAATATTCAGGAAAACTAGTTCGAGCAATCTGGTGTTCTAGAATGAAGTAAAAAATACCTTTCGAAGCATCGAAGCATCGAAGAGTTTATCAGAGAAGTCCTACTGGACATAGACTGGACAGAAATCCGCTAAAAGCCAAGAATCACTGAAAAAACAGGTTTTTCCCTCCTAGCGTTGTGGCGTTACGCCCAACGATAAAAATAACAGCGGTTCGGATTCTACGGAACAATGAAAATCCCTAGACGGCCGACGGCATCCCTATATAGGGACATATTCCTTGTATATTCAAAGTAAACCAAACATTATTTTGAGACGTGTGATGCATGTTCTCGATGTATTTTTTTCCGTAGAATTCGATGGTACCATTGGTTTTATCGTAGAACATAACCTCGAGGCTCCAGGAGTAAAAAACTGAATTTTTCAGTGACATTTTGCTTCTAGCGCTTTGAGGTTATGTCCAATGGTAAAAATAATGGCAGAATCGGATTCTACGGAAAAAGATACGTCGAAATCATGTATCGCATGTTTGAAGATATTGCGATAACTAGGCTACGCCTGTTATAGTATGATTTAGTTATATTCAGTTACATTCCAAAGGCATGGTTGGCAACAGTGGTAGACTTCAAGAGAGCGCCAGCAACGCCCACAGTACACGCTAGACAAGAGTCGTAGCACCACCTCTCAGCCTATCTTATATTCATATATTAATAAAGCATATATGTGAACCACGTGTATCTCAATCGCCTTCCTTCCTCGAGATCCCAACTATAACATGGCGCAGTCGTAAAGGAACAAGAACGAAATAATAAGTGAAAAGAAAATCCAGGAAGAAGTTGTGAGAAGAAAGAAGAACGGCAAGTTAGAAACATGGAGGCACAAGCAGGATCAGTGTTGAATTTTGCTGTACCCAAGCCGATGAGTTTGGAAGGAGACCTCGGTATGAACTGGAAAAAATTCAAGAGACTGTACAAAGTGTATCATACAGCGGCAGAGCTAGAAAAAAAAAGTGCCGAGACGCAAGCAGCCATTCTTTTGCATTGCATTGGAGAGGATGCATTAGAAGTCTTCGAGACGTTGGGACTGAGTGAAGCAGAAAGGAAAAATTTGGAAGTGATTCTTCAGAAGTTGGAAGCGTACTTTGTGCCACAGAATAATCAGAGTGTGGAAAGCCATAAATTTAACACACGGGTACAAAGTCAAAATGAATCATTTGACACGTATCTAACCGATTTGCGCAAATTAGCCAAAAATTGTGATTTTGGTAATTTCGCCGATAGATTGCTGCGTGATCGGATAGTGAGTGGCGTGTACAGCCAGAAAGTAAAAGATCGCTTGTTACGAGAGATGAATTTAACATTACAAAAAGCGATTGAGATGTGTAGAGCGGCTGAACAAACAGAAACGCATATTAAACTAATGGGAAGACAAAAACCGGTGGAGATTGACGAAATCAAGAAGCCATTGAAAGCACGGAATGATGGGAAAAACGGACGCGGAAGAAAGAAGATGGCGAACGCGGCAAGCAGTGACGGAGATGCTTGGAGGGCGAGCTATGGAAAAGGAGCACACAACGACAAGGATGACGGACATGAGGACAGGAACAGACTGGTGTCACAGAGGTTCTCAACTTGTAACCAATGTGGTTATAAGCATAATAGGTTAGGTTGCCCGGCGAGAGGCAAGCAGTGTAACAAGTGCAAAAAGTTTAACCACTTTGCGAAAATGTGCCGAAGCAATAGGGTTGATATGATAAATAATGAGGAAAACGATAATAGATACATGCTGAATACCATAAAAATAGATAACATTGGGTACGAAACGGATTGGTTTTCGAGTTTTAAACTGAAAGAGTGCAATAAAGTCATCAAATTTAAATTAGACACGGGAGCACAGGTGAATGCCATTCCGGAACATATTTTTAAACGATTGCGGTTGGAAATAAATTTAAGAAAAGTAAATGTAAATGTTACTAATTACGAAGGTAAACCGATGCGTGTATTAGGAGCATGCACTTTAACGATAATTACAAGTAATGGAAGTGAACACGATTTAGAGTTTATAATTATTACTACGAAAGGAGATTCAGTTCCTGTAATTGGAATTAAAAGTATTCAAGCCTTAAAATTGTTGGTTAGAAACGATAATATCTCGCAAATAAATGTTAATAATATTGTTGAGGAAAATATGGACATTTTCCGCGGTATTGGTAAAATTAAATGTGCACCTTGTCAATTTAAGTTAAAAGAAGGTTATGAAGCGACTGTAGTTCCGTGTCGTAGAGTACCGTTTAATCTTATGAAACCTTTAAAATTGGAATTAGAGAGTATGTTAAAAGACAATGTAATTTGTAAAGAAACCGGACCGACTGAATTTGTTAACCCAATAGTCCTTGTACGAAAACCTGATGGTAGCTTAAGGATATGTTTGGATCCTAAGAATGTAAACAATTCAATATTAAGAGAACATTTTGAAATACCGACGTTTGAAGGATTGACATGTGATATCGTGAGATCAAAGTATTTTAGTACCTTGGATGCGAACAAGGGATTCTGGCAGATACTATTGTCAGAAGAATCATCAAAACTGACGACGTTTGTGACCCCGTACGGAAGGTATAGGTTCTTGAGATTACCTTTTGGGTTAGCGAATGCTCCAGAGATATTTCACGGTATTTTTTCGAATATTTTTGGAGATATTCAGGGTGTTAAGATATACATAGATGATATAATGATTCATGCAAGGACTATTGAGGAACATGATGCGATATTGAAACGAGTTCTTGACAGAGCGAGACAAATGGGAGTAAAGTTCAATAGAAAAAAGTGTAGATTTCGTGAGAGAGAGGTTAAGTTTATTGGTCATATCTTAAATGAAAAAGGAATTACTATTGATGATGATAAAGTCAAAGCTATTAAACAGATTCCAAAGCCAACAGACAAAGCAGAGTTAAGTAGATTTTTAGGTATGTGCACATATGTTGCTAAATTTATACAAAATTTGTCCATGCGCACGAAACACTTGAGAAGTTTACTGAAGAAATACAGTGCTTGGCAATGGAGTCAGGAACATGATAAAGAATTTGAAGATCTTAAGAAAGTGTTAAGTAGCACACCAGTGCTGCAATTTTATGATTGTACTAAACCTCTGACACTCTCTGTTGACAGCTCGAAAGATGGTATGGGAGCAGTATTGCTTCAGGATGGAGGTCCTGTGGCCTATGCATCAAAGTCATTATCAGAAACACAACAAAATTATCCACAAATTGAAAAGGAAATGCTAGCCATTGTGTATGGTTGTCAGCGTTTCCACCAATATTTGCTTGGTCGAAACTTTTTAGTAGAGAGCGATCATAGGCCGCTGGAATCCATATTTAAAAAACCGTTAGATAAATGTCCATTGCGGTTACAGAAATGGCGGATAACGTTACAGAATTATAGTTTCACTGTTAAATATATTCCGGGCCCTAAAATGTACATTGCAGACGCACTTTCAAGGGCTAGTGATAAGGAGGATAAGTTTGAGATTGATGAAACAGAAGTCGAGGCTCATGTAGATGTTATTAAGTTTTACGATATTAGCCCAAAGAAATTTGAAATGTTAAAGATTGAGACGACGAAGGATTCTGAGCTACAGGAACTATTGAAAGTAATTAGAAAAGGATGGCCAGACAAAAAGAGTGAAGTTGACACGAGGATTCTGCCTTATTGGAGATTTCGTGACGAGCTTGAAGAGATCAAAGGAATTATCGTTAAGAATAGTCAGTTCGTTATACCAAAGAGCATGAGGAAAGAAACAATTGGACGATTACATTACAACCACATGGGGATTGACAAAACACTTTTAAGAGCCAGAGAGTTAGTATTTTGGCCCTTTATGTCAAAAGAGATTATTGACATAATTCAAAATTGTCCAGCATGTTTAAAGTACAGTAATTCGAATCGGGAGGAACCTTTAGTTAATCGCGAATGTCCAGAACGACCGTGGCAAGTTGTCGCGAGTGATTTGTTTTATCATGAAGGAAAGCTATTTCTATTGATAGTGGACATGTATTCTAAATATCCAGAAGTTTTTTGTATGGATCGGGACACCACAAATTCGCGGGTAATTGAAATATTCAAAGCAACATTGGCTCAACATGGTAAACCCGAGATTCTGTATACAGGTAATGATGTGCAGTATGTAAATCAGTCATTTCAGAAATTTTTGAGTGACTGGGAAATTGAACACAGAACAAGCTCACCACGAAATCCTAAGTCAAATGGTTTTATAGAAAGGCATGTTCAGATAATTAAGAAACTAATTAAAAAAGCAGAATATGATCATAAAGATATTTATTTAGCCTTATTAGAATACCGGAATACACCTTTAGGTAGCGGAATCCCTTCGCCAGCTCAATTGCTGTTTGGAAGACGGTTACGGGGACATGTAATTATGAGAAAAGACTTATTAGTACCTGAAACTGTTAATAATAAGGATTTTGGTGACGAATTGAAGCGACGCCAAAGCAGGCAGAAACAGTATCATGATAGATTTACAAGGGAACTAGATAAGCTTAAACTTAACGACCTGGTCATGATTAAAAATTGCGATAACAAAGAATGGGAACCCGGAAGGGTAGTAGCAAAAGTTAGAGACAGACCTAGGACGTATCAAGTTCAAAATGACAGAAATCAAAGATGTTATATTAGAAACAGAAAGTTTTTGAGAAAATTGAAAGTTAATAAGTTTAAGGAAGAGCCAGACTTTGACGAAATCTTTAACCGGTACTATGGTCAAACCAAAGAAACACATGACAACGTAGATTCTGAGATCAGGAATAATAGTCTGGAGCCTGTTACAATAAAACAAGAAGTAAAGGAGCCAGTTAGAGCTTCTGATAGTCATAATACTAGCACTAATCCACAACCTGGTCCAAGTGGAATACCGGATACCGGAACTAGGCAGGTTACGCGTGCTGGCAGGGTTATTCGGAAACCCTCTCATCTTAAAGATTATGTTTAGGTTAGTTGCGTACTATACTACGAATTATTGATGTTCAAGTTTATTTTTTTTGAAGTTTAAAAGGGAGATGTTATAGTATGATTTAGTTATATTCAGTTACATTCCAAAGGCATGGTTGGCAACAGTGGTAGACTTCAAGAGAGCGCCAGCAACGCACCACAGTACACGCTAGACAAGAGTCGTAGCACCACCTCTCAGCCTATCTTATATTCATATATTAATAAAGCATATATGTGAACCACGTGTATCTCAATCGCCTTCCTTCCTCGAGATCCCAACTATAACAACGCCTGAACGAATTAACCGAACAATGAAAATCCCTAGATGGCCGATAGCGTCTCTATATATTCCATGTATATTCAAGGTCAACCGAACATTATTTTAACACGTATGATGCATGTTTTCGATGTATTTTTTTCCCGCAGAATTTAATGGTTCCATCGTTTTTATCATAAAACATAACCTTAAAGCGCCAGGAGCAAAAATCTGGAGTTCTTAGTAGTTTTTATTTTTTTCAGTACGTTCCACCACTTTAAAAAATCTGAAAAAATTCAGAGAAATTTTTGAAGTGAAAATACATAACATATATTTTTTCTAGCGATGAGTCGGTCGTTGTTTTCGATATATTGAATTTTAAAATTTTCGAACGGCTCTAAAAACTTGAATTTTGCGCCAAAAATTTTTTTGATGTCAACAATTTGTAGGGCTTAAAAACCCCTACAAAATGAAAAAAAAACTTTTTTTCTAGCTCGAAAGCTGATCGAGATATCGTCGAAAAACCTAAAATCACTAGACCGGAGTTTATAGGGACCCTAGTGCGTTTTGGGGACTGAAAATCTAGGGTTCTTACTCATTTTTTCCCCCGAACATTATGGTGCAATTCGTTTCCCGATTGACTCAAAGGCCGATTTGACTATCTTATCCGGCTAGACCCTTTTTTAATTGAATTTTTGTTTATTTTTTTTATTTCTCCCGAACTTTATTGGATCGAAAAATATACATTAAAATAAATAAAAGATTTCTGACTTAATCAAATTCCTTATTATCTGAATTCATTCCACCGATAATTTAAAAAAAAACAGTTTTTGGGGGTTGAGAGAATTAGACTCGTATTATTATAATTAAATAAAATATAGATTTAAATAAAAGAATAATATTGCTTCGGTGCGAAATTAACGACGATTATTTTAAATAAACACCCATGCAAAGTATCGTCGTTAATTATGCACCAACCCGATATTTATTTATTCGGAAATAAAAACGAAGATACCGCATGTTATTCCGCATTTCAGGAAAAATTTGCCCCATTTCCATAGGAATCTTTTTATTTCTCCCTTTTTTTTGTGAAGATTCTATAACTTCGAAACGACAGGAACTTCATGAGGGAAGTAAAAAAGGGTGTCGTATATTTATTTTTTCATATATTACATATATTTTCAAAACACCCAATTTTTGAAATTTATATGTTTTTTTCTGCATTTCAGGGAAAATTTGCCCCATTTCCATGGGAATCTTTTTATTTCTCCCTTTTTTTTTGGAAGATTCAACCTCTATAACTTCGAAACGACAGGAACTTCATGAGGGAAGTAAAAAAGGGTGTCGTATATTTATTTTTTCATATATTACATATATTTTCAAAACACCCAATTTTTGAAATGTATATGTTTATTTCCGCATTTCAGGGAAAATTTGCCCCATTTCCATGGGAATCTTTTTATTTCTCCCTTTTTTTTTGAAGATTCAACCTCTATAACTTCGAAACGACAGGAACTTCATGAGGGAAGTAAAAAAGGGTGTCGAAAGGAAGACAAGTAGTATAGGTACGTGGATTGCACGGCGCATAGTTGTAGTAGATGCACTTTTAACTCGAACCGCCTAACGCATAGGTGGTTTAACATTAGCCTTTAGTTATACGAGAACTGGCTCTATAAAAGTTTGAGTGCGTCTCCTTAATGCTATATTCGTATAGTAGGAAACTCGCATAGTAGCGGTGGAAAAAGGAAGGTGGGTGATGTGCATTCAGTGCATTGAGAGAGAGAAAGAGAGAAAGGGAGAGAGAGAGAGAGAGGAACTTGAGAAAAAGTCATAACTGCTTTCGTTCACGACAAGCCTCGACTTTCCCCAGCTTTTCCCTCTTCTTCTTTCTGCCAGTGTGCGCATTTTCCTCTTAATCTTCTTCTTGCTCCTTTTTTATTTATTTCTTTTTCAAAAAGTTAACTTTCAAACCTTTCCTCTTTCATATGCCAATCATACGTTATTCTTTTTATCCCCTTTTTTTAGTGTCTGAAAGGGAAACAAATGGAAGGAATTTCCAGGGTACCTGTACTGTAAAATACTGAGAAAAAAAATATAGTTAAAAATTTTCCATATGTTTACTATACATCTGAGGGCCGTAGAGGTTCAAACAGGTTTTATAGTTAATTGGGAAAGTTAATTGCACCATGCAGAAATTTCTGTAGCTGTTTTTCTTTATCTACTTTTTTTTCAGCACGAATTTTCGATTTTTTGTTTTTACTTTTTTTTTGTAAAATTGATTATACAAATTTTACAAATATTTTCAAAACACACAATTTTTGAAATTGATATGTTTTTTTTAAATTTATTCAAGCAATTCGTTTCGCTTTTGAATGTATAATTTTGAAAACGAATAATTTTATTGGTAACAATAAGGGTTAACTAAAACAAAATATTATAGTTTATAGTAACTATATGGTTCTAGTAACGAAATATAATTCCTGAATCTAAAATGTATAGTTTCTCGTAATTAGTTAAATAGTTAAATTTACCATTTTTTTACTATACAACTGACAATGAGTGCCTATTAAGATTCAAACATGTTTTATAGTTAATTGAATTTTCGATTTTTTGTTTTTATTTTTTATTGTAAAATTGTTTGTACAAATTTTACATATATTTTCAAAACACACAATTTTTGAAAATTATATGCTTTTTTAAAATTTATTCAAGCAATTCGTTTCACTTTTAAATGTATAATTTTGAAATGAATAATATTATTGGTAAAAATAAGGGTTAACTATAACAACATATTATAGTATACATATAGTAACTACATGGTTCTAGGATAAAAATATAATTCCTAGATCTAAAATGTATAGTCTTTTAAGTAGTTAAATAATTGAATTATTTAACTAATTACGCCTTAGGCTTCAACCAAACTACGGTAAAAGTAGCAGTAGTTGACCATGCACCAGTAGTTGACCATTTTCTAAAAAAAAAACCATAAAAAGTAAGATTTTTATAAGAAGTGATGTTTTTATTTTGATGAAAGTGAACCTCGGATGCCACATTAACTGAGATTCACTTTCATCAAAAGTGCATATCTTATAAAAATCTTATTTTTTATGGTTTTTTAGAAAACGATCAACTACTGGTACATGGTCAACTACTGCTACCTTTACCTTAATTCAAATATTATGGCTTTTAAATAATTTATCGCTACTGAAAAAATATAGCGTTCAAATTTACCATATCTATGGCAAAACATACTATTAATAGTTTTCCAATGTAAATGTTTTTGAAATAATAATTTTAATTTAACTATATAGTATAAATTTAAATTTACTCGTATAGTTAATTTCACCATATTTTATTTTGTCAGTGTATAGTTTCCCGTGTTATCGAACTTAATTTCCAAAGGTCCGAATTCTCGAAATGGAATTCGTACGAAAGCATCGCTATTTTTGTTCTTCCGACGAACGCTAACCCCCAGTGACAAGTTTGCGGAAACTTGGAATTTACTGAGAGGCCACCATGGAGGAAATTTTTTTTCTTCCCTCTTTTTAACTTACACTGATAGACAAAAAAAATCCTTCCGCGAAGAAGGTACTCTTTTCCTGCCAAATCCATTTTTCAGAATGGAGCTAAAACTTTGGAAGTGAAAATTCGAACAAAAGAAAATTTCCCCTGGATTGAAAAAAAATTATTTTCCTTACCGGAAGTGGATGTTACCTCGGTTCAAGCATCTTTTTTTTTATATCAGGGGAGACTGGGGTCAATTGGAACGTTTTTGACAAAATAGCTTACTGTGACGTCATTTTACAATTTACACCATACCTGTTTTGGTACAAAATAATTCTGCAATTATTTATTTATTATATATTTGTGTTGCCGTTAATTTATTTTATACATTTTTTTTGAGGAGATGATCACTATGGAATTATTAATTAATTATGTTATAAACATCTTCTGCATTGTATATTTTATTTTCGCGTTTTAAAGGATATGTCCTATAGCGTTAAATAAATAAATAACTCTAAAAAAAATAACTCTAATAAGATACAATTGTAGCTAGATTATGTATTCAAAATATGTATTAAAAATAGCATTATTGATTTTGCTTCATGAATACTGTCAAAATATTTATAAGATTTTTAGAAAATTTCGAAAAACGTTTCAAATCACCCCAAGCCTGGGTCAATAGAAACAGTGCTTTGGGGTTAATTGACACGTCTGCAAATAAAAGATAATTATGTTCAAATTATTAGTTTTATTTGTAGATAGAAGTTTCAAAAATTAAACAAAATTGGAATATTTATACTTTTGATAATTTGTATTACACGGAAAAAGGAACAATATTTTTGGATTGATACACAGTATAAGAACAATTAAAAAACTCAGTTTTTCTAACGACAAAATAATACACTCAAATAAACGAACTCTTTTTGATACAATAAAATTCATTTATACTAAAATTTATTCCACTTGTAATCTGGAAACAAATTAACCAATTTTTGGGGGTTGTGAAAATTAGAATCGTATTATTATATTATATAGAATGTAGGTACTAATAAGAAAATAATATTGGGTTGGTGCATAATTAAGGACGATTACTTTAAATGAATCCGATATTTATTCATATCTGAAGACAATTCATCTGTACCTGAAAAAACGTTTCAAATGACCGCGAGCTTATGTCAATAGAAACAGTGCTTGGGGTCAGTTGAAACGTTTGTAAATTAAATGTAAATATATGCGTAAATAAATGATAATTATATATGGGTCATTCCACGCCAAATCAATCACTTTTGACCCTTCCATTTTTTTATTTGTCTGAAATTTTTTTATGTTATTCTACTCTCTAAAAAAAAATTTAGAGAATTTTTTCAAATTTTTTTTCAAAGCCGATTTCAAGATATCGATTTTTTCGATTTTTCCTTCAAATAACTTTATAAATTTGTAACTTTGCGAAAAATAGACGGATTGGAAATTTTTTTTTTCATTCTATTGCATTTTTTGCGTACTTTTTAAAGAAAATTGTTAAAAAATCTTCACTTGCGTTTTTCGTAATGATTTTTCAATTTTTATATCCAATTATTTTTTTTTAATGATTGCCATATTTAATTTTTTTGAAAAATTTATATTTCAAAGTACTGCTTGTTTAACATCTTTTGTGAAAATTTCATAATGGGATGCGGATTTTTTATATTTTTTTCACATTTTTTAAAAATTAAGAAATGTTTTTATCATCGTATGAACAGTTTGGATCTTGTTATTGACAGATAATATATCAATGTATAATCTCATTATAATCTTTCCACGCAATTATCTCGCAAAATATTCATCATTCGAAAAAAATGTTTAAACAAAACTTGCTCTATTTGAAGGGGTACATTCAATGATGTACACTGTTTTTTCTGGGTGGAGGTGTGTCCGAAATTTGAAGGTAACCTTTCTTTTTATAAGGTAGGTGTCTAGTCTAGAGAGCGAAAAAACCAGCTTATTTTCGAAAAGGTTTTTCTCAGCTTCTTTATTAGATATCACTATTACAACATTTTCTAGGACATAATGCTATTCTTATCGAATGGGAAAAAAATGGTTTACATCGTCCAGCGCTTTTTTTTCAAGTTTCAGAAGGCGCCAAAGTCGAGTCCTTAATAAAAAGGCGTTCCCACGGCGGACAAACAATCTCCGCAACCACTACATTGATTTTGATGAAACTTTGTACGATTCTTTATTAAGGTGTTTTGTATGGTAATTCACCAGATTTTTAGAAAAAAATTTATAATATAAAAATTTACATGACGCAAACGGTGCAAAAATATGTCGATTTTTGTACAGTGTTTTTCCAATAACCGTCATTTTTTTCTATTATCGATTTTTGACAAACGGTGGTGATTTACCATGTGGCAAACCTTCCTCTTTAAAAAGATTTTTCCTATTTTTGTTTCAAACGTTCCAATCCGAAGATTGTTTGTCCGCCATGGGCGCACCTTTTTATCGAGGACTCGACTTTGGCGCCTTCTGAAAATTGAAAAAAAACGCTGGACGATGTAAACCATTTTTTTTCCATTCGCTAAGGATAGCATTATATCCTAGAAAATATTGTAATTGTAATGTCTAATAAAGAAGCTGAGAAAAACGTTTTCGAAAATAAGCTTGTTTTTTCGCTCTCTAGACTAGACACCTACCTTAAAATGGAAACGTAGCTTTTTTTCACGCTAGACACATAGCTTACTTCAAGAGGAATCCATTGACCTAAACTATGTTGATCTTGAATTGTCATTTAAGGTCATTTCAATGGCTTGAAGTTTTCTTCTTCACTGCCCGTCCAAAAAATGTTTCTCATCTTCTAAATTCAACAAGACGAGTTTGAATGCTATTGGCATTAATGTTTACAAACACAGAATATGAAGGCTCGAATAACAAATGTTTGCAGGCAAATTGCTACGGAAACTTTAGAAGAAGTTGAAGTGTCACTTAGGGATCGAATCAGGTGCTGCATAAATGTTCAAGGTCATACTTTTGAATTGAAATGACCTTGAATGACACTTCAAGGTCAACATATTTTAGGTCAATGGATTCGTTTTGAAGTAAACTATTATGTCTAGCGTGAAAAAGACTACGTTTCCATTTAAAAAAACAAAGGTTACCTTCAAATCTCGGAGACGTCTCCACCCAGAAAAAAACAGTGTACATCATTGAATGTCCCCCTTCAAATAGAGCAAGTCTCGTTTGAACATTTTTTTCGAATGATGAATATTTTGCAAGATAATCGCATGGAAAGATTATAATGAGACACCCTGTATACATTATACATTCATAAAAAAAATTTCTTAATTTTTAAAAAATCTGAAAAAAATATAAAAAATCCGCATCCCATTATGAAATTTTCACAAAAGATGTTAAACAAGCAGTACTTTGAAATATAAATTTTTCAAAAAAATTAAATATGGCAATCATTAAAAAAAAAAATAATTGGACATAAAAATTGAAAAATCATTACGAAAAACGCAAGTGAAGATTTTTTAACAATTTTCTTTAAAAAGTACGCAAAAAATGCAATAAAATGAAAAAAAAATGTCCAATCCGTCTATTTTTCGCAAAGTTACAAATTTACAAAGTTATTTGAAGGAAAAATCGAAAAAATCGATATCTTGAAATCGGCTTTGAAAAAAAATTTGAAAAAATTTGAAAAATTTTTTTTTAGAGAGTAGAATAATATAAAAAAAATTTCAGACAAATCAAAAAATAGAAGGGTCAAAAGTGATTGATTTGGCGTGGAATGACCCATATAAAGATAATTTATATGGAGTTATACTAATTGATAGTTTCTATTTACTGTTTTTGATTTTCTACCTTTATATTATTTTATATATAGCTACCTGTTCTTATTTTATATACATATATATTGTCCAATGTAAGAGGGCATCCTGCCCGATTAATTAATAAAATAAAAAATAATTATGTTCAAATTATTAGATTTTACATTAAGGACGTTCGCCAGAGTCTCAAAGGGGTGAGCGGTGCGGGGAGATTTCCTATGCTTATACATTGTGGCGATTGAGTACTGCCAACCTTAATTATCTAAAATATTAATTATTTAAAATTATCGTAAATATAAATAAATAATATAAGTAGGTAATAAAATATTTAAAATTGATTTTTTTATTCAATGTAATTTTTTGTAATTACGAATTTGCTAATAATATTCATATTCAAGTACATAAAAATTCTAGCGAAACTTGGCAACAGCGCAATATAAGTGTTTAACGGATGGTAATAGTTCGGCTCAGTTTGACTGCCAACATAACTACAGAGCACAATAGAGCATATCTTAACCTCAAAATGTCGGCTGTATCACAAAATTTACAAGTGAAGTTGAAAGGAAAATTCTCGTGCAAGAAGCAATTAAAACGTTTTCGGCAATACTCAGAAATGGGGAAAAAGAATAAAAAGATACAATCTATAAACAAGAAACAGGGTAACACATTCCCTATGTTCAGTTTCACACAGCAGTTCAAATTTACCGCCTAATTGAAAAGCGGTGTTGCCAAGTCTAACGTTCAGCTGATGTAAAATCTGTATATTACGATTTAATCAATTAATTTAGACTTTAAATAAACGGTAAATCTCGTCTATCTTTCTCTGAAGTAATTAGCAAGCTTTGATTTATCCGATAAGAAATTTTATTTCATTTTTGAACATTCTAAAAGTAATTATTTTTCATACCAAACTTTACTCACCATAAGAGCACATGTTAAAGTACCTTTTATTTTTATTCGATATTGTCAATAACAAAATGGTAAAAAATTCTGAAAAAATTCATAGAATATTTTTTTTATATCAAGAATAAGATACAATTTTTTCAGAATTTTTTGACATATTAAAACTTTCTGGCAAACGTCCTTAGGAGGTTAGGCCGCCATTCTAGAGGCCGAAAAAATAGGCCTTTTTTGGGAATTTTTTTTAGACAAACTATAAAATAAATCGCAATTACGAAAAAGGGTGTTTATTATAGACATCATCGACTTTATACACTAATTTTTTTGAAGCGATTACGTTCAAAATGGCGGCTGTGCAGCGTTTTTGCGAAGACGCCTCCGTTTTTCCAGGCCAAACTGCCGGAAACGCACCGCCTGTAATTTCTTAATTACAATAAGTCGGTTACTTTTTTTCGATTATATATTAGAGCAGCCATAAAAGAACATATCACTCTTTCGATATATTGATCTTTGACAAAATGGCGCACTTCTGAAAAAAATTGCCAAAAAAATCGTCAGAAAATTATTAATAACAAATGAACTATGCAATATAAGAAAAAAGTGATATGTACTTTTATGGGTAATGTAATTTTATAAATATATTTAAAATTTCAAGTTAATCGGTTGAAAATTGTCTGACTTCTGTTTCCGGCAATTTTGAAAAATGTAGTTTCGAGATAAACGCGTTTGAAGTTTTGAGTAGTAGCTTGCTGCGAACCGGCCGGTCGTGTACTAATATTCGAAAATCGAGTACTTTGAGATTTGTCCCGGCCGTAATCTTTTGGGACATCATTTTTGAGATACCAAGGGACCATTTAAGACCAAAAAGAAAATCGATTTTTCGAAAATCCTAGAGTGACCTAACCCCTTAAACGTCTCGGAATTAGTTCATTTCTTTCAAAT